>SNQJ01S0116579.1:0-25544 GCA_010110895.2 Picea sitchensis | reverse complement strand
TCATGTCCAAATACCTTCATCAATCTTGCGGTCCAAAACCCATGACTAGGGTTGACATCAATGACAACAACCAATCTTCCAACAACTCAATTATTCCCATATTGAAAAACTAGTGTTGGCAGCAGTTCATGTTGTTCAACAGTTCCATCATTATATTTTGTTTCTCAAGACCACCATCATTGCCATTGTGAATCCATTTCAATATGTATTAACACGACGGGTCATTGGCAGAAAGATCAGTAGATGGATAGTTGTCCTCCAGGAATTTGATTTAGATTTTGTTTTGGAAAAATACAAAGAGTCATTGGTCTTTGCGGAGCTCATCTCGGAACTTTCTGTCGAGTTCGGTGATGTTATGCCTGAAGAGTCGCCTATTCGAGGAGACATTTTTTTGATCGCATCTTTGGATCCCTGGTATGGAGATATACTTGTCTATCTCTAGACTTTGAAGTGCCCTGTTGTTACACATTATTTTCTTCATCCTTATGACCGTTAATGATGTAAACCTATCTGTAGTCTTAAGAGGGGTCAGTGGCCTGAGTTCCTGAAGAAAGAAGGGAGAAGAACTTTTCCTGAGAAAAGAAGTTGTATTTTCCTTTGTGAAAACCCTATTAAAGAGGATTTTCGCATGCTGCATTATAGCTAGGGTGCGAAAATGCCTAATTTTCGTAGGCTGCACCATAGCTGGGTCATGAAGTGTTCACAGGTTGCTATATAGGTAGGGTGCGAAAATGCTCATACATGGGAAAAGCGAACATCTTATCGATGCTTCTAGAAGGAGAAACTTCCATGGTGATGTGGCATCCGAATGGTTTGGATCTTACTTGCTTTCATGATTTAGTGGGATCATCCTAACCTCCTCACCTTGTCCTCTTCATCTTATAAAAGGAGAGAAGCTCTCATGGAAAAGGTTAAGCTTGGATTGTTAAGCTTTGAGCTTTTGATTTTGGAGCCTGGATTGGATTGGAAAATTGTTGAGTTTGTAGCTTGGCTAGATGAGCCACTTTGTCAAGATAGATTGTGAATGTTATTAGATCTATGCTCTTAGGATTCTTGGAGTGGAAGTGTGTGGGGAATGAAAGACAGTTGGAAGGGACCTTACGACATCAAGGCCATGGTTGTAATATCTCTTTCACATTTAATATGATACAGTAATATGATTCTTTCCTATAAAGCTTGTTGTGTTTTATTGTATGATTCCTTGATCACATACATAGGTTTATATTGAGTTTATGCTATTACTATCACTTCGGTTGGTTGTGTTCTTTTGTAGGATCATCATTGTATGAGTGTTGGAACAGAGCTAGGATGGCAATGGCAAGAGGAAGCGACATTTAAATAGTATGTCACCTATCCCTCTTTAGTTAGTAAATTCAATATTTAAAACTTAAGGAAAGCGTCATGTTCTAGTGTGCTTTGTTCTAGATCTAGGTGGATCTAGGGAGATTTGTTAGTGTCCGCACCTACCGATTTATCCAACAACAAAATTGGTGACTCCACCGGGGAACTGATTGTTTCCTAGTTAGTCTAGTTTCCCTTTCTTTGATTGCTTGTTTTCTGGTTTCTGAGTCTATGGGAAATCCATCCAGACTCTCTGGATCTAGAAGTTCACTTAGATTTTTTGTCCTTTTTCCAAATTCTCTTTGATTACAAATATTCTCGCACTGTACCTGTCTAGAGCCTGCGAAAACCTCTGATTTTCGCACCCCACTATTTAAACCAGTGCGACATTTTCACACCCTACCTATGTCTAGACTGCGAAAATTCCTAATTTTTTCACTGCACCCCACTACTAGGCCGTGAACTCATTTGTAAACATTTTTCGATTAGGTCTTGTCATCTTTTGATGCCCAGTTTTGCTTTGATCAACTAGATTGAACTTTTGGAGCCTATATTGATCTGTTTACAATCTGCTTGACATTCTTTGAGTTGCTTTTAGCCATCTTTGCTTTGTTTGGTTTTGAAGGATTATTCTCTTTCTTTGAGTGTCTTTCAATTACAAAGTGTGTGTTTTATTTAGAATTGTTTAGGGAAAGATCATATTTCTTCTGAATAGTTCGCTTTACAAGAAAATTTTTAGTTTGGGTTTCTTTGTTTTAAGAAAGTTCATTATTGCTTTTAGTGAAATTTTTGAAACAAAAAGATTTAATTTCTTGCTTTATATTAGATTAGGGGCATCCTTGCATTTGAAGTAGTGAAATTACATGATTCTTGGCATTTTTTGGTCTTAACCTTTGAAATTGTTTCCCCCTCATGGCTGGGGGGGGGGACCATGAATCGTGTATTGGTGTACAATCTATTTTGCTCATTTTTTGAGAATCTTGATATTGATGAGTAATAAAATTTTGGGACATTGTGCATATGGAATGTTAAATGTTTTCTCCTTCTCGTAGCATAGATTTCATCGAAATGAAAGATTGTATCTTCATCTCTTTGCATAACTTTCGAGTCGGTCAAAACACCATATATTCCACGCTATCTTCCTTTTGAGTAACAACAACCATAAAATAAAGCTTATAAAAATTGATTAGACATTTTTATATTTTCTGGTAGCGAACCTACATTAGATTAGTTGTAGGGCTTTGGAATAGGTGTGAAAGATAACTTTCCAAAGTTGCAAACAAACATAGAATCTTGAGTTAGAGAACGGTGAAATCCACTTATTACATTTTGTCCTAGGAAGCCCTTCTCACAGAAGGGTCAATCACAAGGTTGCATTGAGACTGGCAGAATTACTCACCTTGCTTTGTTGGTCTTGGTGTAGATATTGCACGTATTATGGGGGTCGCTTGAAGGTATACTGACAATGATGAGTGTGATCCTTTAGAGTTGATTTTGGGCTAGATACCCTGCCTTTTCACGTGGATCAGACTGTCGACTGTTTCCCCAGGCATCACTGTAGTAATTGGTAACCTTAGTGGCCTATCTCTCTAGGTTCTTTACAGGAGGTGACTGTGGAGGGGAAAGTCTCCTCGATACCTGGAATCGACATTGGCCAAACTCACTCGAGTTCCTTGGAGGGTATACCCACGATTATGTGTGGGATCTTGCACCAAGGTGTAAGTCCATTAAGCAGGTCGTCAACGAAAATTTTCCACTCTCTCTATCTCAACCCCTTCTTACTTCATTTTTGCGACATTGGATTTCATCACCAACTAGTGTGCTCATTGTGAGAAGGTTTTGTTTGCTTGCTTGCTTACTAGATTTTTAACGTGTGTTGTATGTTTTCCCTAGCAGACTCTAGGTTAGATTTTTGTTTTAATGGCATCAGTTCCCAGAATGACCAATGAAGGAACCCATTTTCTAGGGGAAGCTTTTATTTTTCCTTCTTACGAAAACATTGGTCCTCCTCACATCGCTACTTTGAGCCTTCCAGGTCTCACGATTGGATTACCGGTATGGTTGTTTTCCACTCAGGTAATCTCGAATGCAGTTAGTGCTTCAGTCGCAAGAACTTCCCCCTAAGGGCATCAACCTCATGTTGATCCTTCACCTTCTTCACCAGTAAGGTCTTCTTCACCTTCTTCACTTGCAAGGTCTCCTTCCATTTCATCTTCTTCGTTGAGTGAAAGTTCTGAAGCTAGTAACCCAGTGAATAAGAAGAAGAAGAAAAGAAAAGAAAGATTAAGAAGAAGAAAAATAAACAAGGGTCCAAACTTCCAACCATTGTCGGACATGTTGGAAAGAAATCAGTTACTGTTAATCATGCTGAGAGTGTTGATGATGCCAAGATCACCCAAACAACCCTTAAGCCCAAGTACCCTTGTAGGCTTTGTAAGGGTATCCATCTTCTTAAGGATTTCCCTGGTCTATCTAAGGTCATAGAAGCATGGTCTACAACTCCTTTCCAATCCACGTCGTCGGCCTCTGAACAACATGCTGATGACCCCCCGTCAACTAATCAAGATACTGTTGGGAAGAAGAAACGTAGAGTCAAGTTCCCGTGCATGTTATGCAAAGGGAGTCATCTCACTCACCGTTTCCCTCATATAGATGAAGCCTCAAAATTTTTGGAAGACATGATTGTTTCACAACCTCAACTTCTAGCTGCTTATCGCAAGCTTACTATTGACCCACCTATAGTTGATGGAGTGATCAATCTGGTCCCTTCGCCAGTCAATCCGGTTGATCATGTAGTCAATTTGGTCACATCCTTAGTTGAACCAATTGACAAAGTGGTTGATCCGATACCATCCTCGGTCAATCCCGCTCTCCCATCAGAGAGTGAAACTAAAGTGGTTGATTCAATCCCATCCTCGGTCGATCCCACTCTCCCGTTAGAGAGTGAAACCCAAGTGTTCGATCCATTTCCACCTGTTGACCCCATTCTCCCCTTGGAGAATGCACCTCAAGTGGTCGATTTGATCTCATCATCGATCGATCCTACTCCCCCGCTCGAGAGTAAACTTGATACTGCTCACGTTTTTCTTGTTGATATAGACTCTACCATGCTGGGGGGTATTCCTCCTTCTCCCATGGAACCTCCTCCAAGTAATGAGGCCATCCGTTTTGATTGGGGTGTGCTAACGGGACCTCATTTTCCCTCTCACATTCCTTTCCATGTTACAATGCAAGTTTGTGGTCGAGACGTTCCTCAGACGTTGATAGATGAAGGTGCGTTTGTTATTATTTTGTCCTCATTTGCTTGGCAATATTTGGGTTGTCCTCAGCTTGCCCCAGTTACACATAATCTGTTAGCTTTTAACAGAAGAACCAGTCAACCTTTAGGGACCCTTCCTCAGTTTCCTGTAACTTTGGGAGGGAAAAATGTCTTTACTGATGTCATGGTAGTTCACGACCCCTTGGATATCTCTTTACTCATCGGGCAAGATTATGTCTATGCCATGAAAGCTATTGTGTCCACTCTTTTTCGTGTGATATCTTTCCCTCACGATGGAAGAATTGTGACTATTGATCAACTTTCATTCATTGGTCCTGACTGGGTTACCTCCCTAAATGGTTCTTATATGCATATGGTATCACCTCCACCACATGTTAATTATGTGGCATTGTCTCCCATGCATTCAGCTGTCGATGCAGATGAGCCTCTTACTCTAAGCTTAGTCTCTTGTGACTTAGATCCGGTAGTTGACATGGTGATCTCTTCGGTAGGGTTATTGGAGCCTGATCTCTTCACCCCTATTGCGGCCCTCGACATGTGTTCCTTCCAGAGTGTGTTTATTCCATCACGTGAAGATCTCTTGGAGGCCATGACTGAGTTTTGTCCCTTGACATGGTGTCCTTCCAGAGAACTGTCCTCTTGGAAGCCATGATCAAGAAGAGAGTTTTGAGCATGGTTTTCTGATTTCAAGCTCATTAAAAAATGAAACCACTTTTGAGGATAGTTTTTGCATCTCTGAGGCAACCTCATTAAAAAATGAAACGGAGGTCTTTGAGCATGGTTTTTGGATTTCAAGCTTGTTAAAAAATGAAACCACTTTCGAGGATAGTTTTTGCGTCTCTGAGGAAACCTCGTTAAAAAATGAAACGAAGGTTTTTGAGCATGGTTTTCTGATTTAAAGCTCGTTAAAAAATGAAACCACTTTCGAGGATAGTTTTTGCGTCTCTAAGGCAACCTCGTTAAAAAATGAAACGAAGGTCTTTGAGCATGGTTTTCTGATTTCAAGATCGTTAAAAAATGAAACCACTTTCGAGGATAGTTTTTGTGTATATAAGGCAACCTCATTAAAGAATGAAACGAAGGTCTTTGAGCATGGTTTTTTTATTTCAATCTCGTTAAAAAATGAAATAGTTTTCCCCCTCTCTATTTGGGTCAAGTCCTTTGTCTCGTATTTGAAGCTTCATTTTATTCTCCTTTGTAGTTGGATGAAATGAAGCTTGGGGGGGCATTTGCCTCAGCCTCTGGACTTCATGATGAAGTTGAGCCTCTAGCTTCTTAAGTTGGGGGCTAAGTACCAACCATCTCTGGATAATGCGTTGGGAAGTTCAAGCATAGTTTTTACTTTGGTTCAAGCTTGTGTAAAAATGAAACCACCTACCTCAAGCATAGTTTTTTGCTGGTTCAAGCTTGTGTAAAAATGAAACCAACTCCAAGCATAGTTTTGTTTAGTTTTTAAGCTTGTGTAAAAATAAAATCTATCCCAAGCATAGTTTTGTTTTGTTTTAAAAATTGCATAAAAATGAAAACAATCCCGAGCTTAGTTTTTGTTCTTTCTCATGCGTGTAAATACATGAGAATAAGTTACCGAGCTTAGTCTTTATTCTTTCTCGCGCTCGTAAATCAATGAGAATGTAACCGAGTATACTTTTATCACTTTTTCAGACTCATAAAGGTTATACGAAAAAGGAACCCACTGGAGTTCCCTTTACGCTCTTTTTAGACTCTCTAAACATGACAAGATTGCCGAGCGATCTTGTTCTTTTCACGCTCGTAAAAGTATTTGAAGAAAACCTCTGTTGAGCGATAGTTTATCTTTTTTTCAGTCTCATCAGACTACTTTATGAAAAAGGAACTGAGAGAGTTCTCTTTAAGTTTTTTTCAGACTCTATAAACATGAAAAACCAGAGAGTTTTCTTTCTTTGGACTCGTAAAACAAACATTGAAAGGCCCATATGGGACCGAACCACTCCTTCTTAGGGTTCGTTAAACATACTCTGAGGGACTCATCTGAAGGATGAGCTTACATTTCAAGCATATGTTATCCTCCTCAAGCTTGTGTAAAAATAAAGAGGTACTCGCCAGAAATGGTGGGGGGAAATTTGGGAAAGAAATGTGTCTAAACCTGTATTCCATGGAAGAGTCTCTTTTGAACATGACACCCTTTCACTCACCTTGTGTCTAGGTTTGAAAATCTGCTCATCTCTTCATCATACTCCTTTATAAGATTACCCATTGGTCTATGATCCCTATTGTTGAGTCAATTTTTCCGAGACAGTTGTCGTTTTGTCAATATGTTCAAAGAGAAGTTCAACCTAGAAAGCCTCTAGTGTGTCAGCCATTTTTGCATTCCTTAAGCCTTCTATTGCGTCAACCATCCCTGAGTCAATCCTGAATCACTGGTTACTTTGATCTACTTCAAATCTTGTTACCCGTTTTGTGTCATTGATGGGGGATACATTAAGGCCCTCCTGTGACGAGTCTTTTCCTGTCGACTTCAGCTCATTATCCAGGAATTAGACTTAGAAACTAATTGGTACCTTGGAGCTTGCATGCCTAAATGGCAAGTTTTCTCGCTTTTGATAGTGGGTTTTCATTATTGACCCCTGATCGGGAGATTCCGTTGAGTGTTAGACTTCAGCTCATTAATTCACATTCGTTGGATTGTACTAGTGTATCTTGGGAGTCATTGACATTAATGGTGATTTCCCTCACACTTGTTAATGATATACACTAATGACTAGTAATCAAGTGGTTTTTACCATGTTCGACTTCAGCACATGTATTCGCATGGTTAGATTCGTACTATAGAGTGATAGAGATGAAGACCCTGAATCTTTTCTAACAGATTTAGGTTGCATTGGAGTATATTCAGTTTGTATTGTTGCATAGATCCACATTGTATGTCTAGTGGCTATGTTCAAATTTGAATCTTTAACACATAGATCCACAGTGTATTTTTGGTGGCTATGTTCAGATTTGATTCATAATGGCATGGATCCACATTGTATGTCTGGTGGCCATGACCTTGTATTACTTGACATGGATCTTTGCATGTCGGCATTTATGTTTTGAGTCATTTGTATTCTGAGTATGGGAATGCCTACCTCAGTGATGATATATTATTGTACTATATTTCCTTGTTTGTTGGTAGGTTTTCGACCGACTATTCCTTGTTCCCTACACACACTCGACAAAGTATTTCAACTATCACTATGTTCTAACTTCATGCTTTGGGGGGCTCTCTGTTACACATTATTTTTGTCATCCTTATGAACGTTAATGATGTAAACCTATCTGTAGTCTTCAGAGGGGTCAGTGGCCTGAGTTCCTGAAGAAAGAAGGGAGAAGAACTTTTCCTGAGAAAAGAAGTTGCATTTTCTTTTGTGAAAACCCTATTAAAGAGGATTTTCGCATGCTTCACTATAGCTAGGGTGCGAAAATGCTTGATTTTCGCAGGCTACACCATATCTAGGTCGCGAAGTGTTCACAGGTTTCTATATAGGCAGGGTGCGAAAATGCTCATACGTGGGAAAAACGAGCATCTTCTCGATGCTTCTAGAAGGAGAAACTTCCATGGTGAGGTGGCATCTTAATGGTTTGGATCTTACTCACTTTCATGATTTAGTGGGATCATCCTAAACTCCTCACCTTATCCTCTTCATCTTATAAAAGGAGAGAATCTCTCATGGAAGAGGTTAAGCTTGGATTGTTAAGCTTTGAGCTTTTGATTTTGGAGCTTGGATTGGATTGGAAAATTGTTGAGTTTGTAGCTTGGCTAGATGAGCCACTTTGTCATGATAGATTGTGAATATTATCAGATCTATGCTCTCAGGATTCTTGGAGTGGAAGTGTGTGGGGAACGAAAGACAGTTGGAAGGGACCTTATGACATCAAGGCCACAGTTGTAATCTCTCTTTCACATTTAATATGATACAGTAATATGATTCTTTCCTATAAAGCATGTTGTGTTTTATTGTATGATTCCTTGATCACATACATAGGTTTATATTGAGTTTATGCTATTACTATCACTTTGGTTGATTACATTCTTTTGCAGGATCATCATTGTATGAGTTTTGGAACGGAGCTAGGATGGAGATGGCGAGAGGAAGCAACATTTAAACGGTATGTCACCTATCCTTCTTTAGTTAGTAAATTCAATATTTAAAACTTAAGGAAAGTGTCATGTTCTGGTGTGTTTTGTTCTAGATCTAGGTGGATCTAGGGAGATCTGTTAGTGTCTGCACCTACCGATTTATCCAACAACACCTGCCTCTGCTTCTCGCGATGAGCATCACCATATACACCATCAGGCTAAGAACTATCTCATACTCGAAGATACTTTGTATCGTCGAGGTGTAGATTACATCCTTCATCGATGTCTCACTCATGAAGAAGAAATTATCGTGCTTAATGATTTCCATACTGGAGCATGTGGTGGTCATTTGTTTGGGTTGGAAACAACCCAAAATATTTTACGAGCTGGTTACTTCTGGCCAACATTAATCAAAGATTGTATTGAATTAGTCAAAAAGTGCCACCTATGTCAGATCTTCTATCAGAAGATGAGGGCACACCCCACTCCCATGTTTCATGTCATCAAAGTTTGTCCCTTCACCAAGTGGGGGATTGATTACACTACATGCAACCCTCCTTCAGTAAGGGGTCACCGTTATATCATCGTAGCCATAGACTACTTCACGAAGTGGGTCGAATCTATGACAACATTTAAAGATGATGGAGAGACTGCATCTCTCTTTTTGTTCAACCGGATAATAACAAGGTTCGGCATCCCGAGAGAGATTGTCATTGACCATGGTAGTCACTCTAAGAACCAAATGATGATCAAGTTAACTTCAAATCTTGGCTTGCGGAAAGAACATTCGTCACCCTACTATCCCCAAGAAAATGGTTAGGTGGAAGCTGTAAATAAATCTCTTAATACCATCCTACAATGAACGATCAATTCGGCCAAGTCAAATTGGCATTTGGTGTTATATTCGACATTGTGGGCCTACCGAACATCTGTTAAGACTGCAATTGGTTTCTCACCTTTTCAACTCATTTATGGACTGGAAGCAGTCTTGCCTATCGAGTCTCAGATCCTGTCTCTTAAGTTGGCAGTACAATTATTTCCAGACACTTCACTGCTTCCAGAACACTTACTATACCTTGAGCAACTCAATGAGCAGTGTCGTTATACGGGCTTGGCCAACGAGGCTCACAAACAAAAATTTAAGTGTCAATATGATCGGTCCGTTCGTCCTTGGATTTTCTTTGAAGGTGACCTTGTCCTGGTCTACGATCAAGATAAGGACCCCCTGGGGGCAGGCAATTTTAAACCCATGTGGTTCTGACCTTTCATCGTAAAAGAGGTTTTGAGAAAAGGCACTTATCGTCTAGTAGATTTTGAGGGAAATGCATTGGCAGAGCCTAGAAATGGGCTCTACCTCAAGAAGTATTAATCATAGGTAGGTCACCTTGGGTAACTTTTTGTAAAATATGTATAGTTCATATACATTTGCGTTTTTTTTTTTTTAGTTTTTTGTCTTTCGGTTTTGTGGACGTGTCATTTTTAATGTCATATTTTTCTCTATGGTAGATGTCAAGTGAATCAGAGGTGTTCGTTGGGTTTGCGGACAATGCTAGATGACACACTCAGAGGCTTGCTTCCACAGCTTGGGTGATTTTCACACCCCAGGGCCAGCTGCTATCTGTAGGAGGTATCTGTTTAGGGGACACCACAAACAATGTTGTCGAATATAGTGCAGTTCTAGAATTGTTGTGTGACGCTTTGTCGCATAGTATTTCTTGCCTGTATATTTAGATGCTCAGTTGTTTGTGTCTCAGTTAAACAAAGTTTACTGCGTTTATGATCCTACTCTACACTGACGATTCCTTAGGGTACGTCTCTTAGAATGAAGATTTGATTACATTACGTATTAGACTGAACCAAGTTATAGATTCTCTAGCTAATCAGTTATTAGATTGGCATATTGCACACATATGAGAAAAATACACACACGCACATATAAATACATTTGTAAAGTAGATGTAATCCATAAGACATAAAAATACATAAAAATCCATATATAATATTGAAAATGTCAGAGTACATGAGTGGGCACAAGCGCCTCAAAAATATGTCAAGTAAAGAGTCACGGGGCTTATGCCCTAAAAAATATACAAGTAGTTCCCTCGGCACGTAATCGGTCCAGCCTAAACTAAGGACGGGGCCTGTTGGCCCTGTTATAATGATCAACGACATTTGCCAAACGCCAAAAAATCTAGACCCATGTCCGTGGTGCCCCCACTATATGAGGCTGCATAGATGGTGACAGCTCCTCGATTTCCGCCATGGCGACAGTATGAGTGAGTGAGGTAAAGTTCCGCTCTATCTGTCTCAAAACTCTCTCATCCTCACCATCTGGAGGCCCTCCTGCTGCTGCTGGTCCATCGACTGCAGCTGGTGCGGCCTCTGGTCAAGGATGTCTCCTATTCCTCGCAAAGTCTGCTGATGCATTGGCCCCACATCTACACACAATAGACACATATCTATCAGGTACTCTGGTATATAAAAAAAAATGATATATATAAAAACAACATAAAAAACAAATAACTTTGAAAAGAAAGCTTACCTAACTCTCCTTGTACCACTTTGGGAGGTATGGGCATGTCTGGATCTCTAGAGAAGTCAATCCCGGCATAGGGGTAGTCCTCTATGACCAGGATTTGTCGAGCCCACCAAGAAAAACATTTTTCATCAAAGGCCTCGATAGTCCTTCCTCCCCCCTGTCGGGACAATAGTGTTGCCCATCGGTTTACTGCTGGGGAAGAGGCTACATTCCCTCGCACTATCTCTCTCTAAATCAGACTAGGAACTCTCGAAGAAGAAGAAAGCGCAAAGAATAGTACCAAAACCAAAGTTTCAGTGCCTCCGCATACGACACTCTATCAACTGCCTTTTCATGTAGTCTAGTAATGTGGTACTCTAGTCAAAAATTTGTGCATTTTCGCATTGCACCGCACAATTCATGTGTGCACGGGAAGCCTGGTGTAGAGTCGTGGATCCTGTAATCTTCCCAATGAGTAACACTATTAGTTTCAGTGATATACTGCTGATCTTATGTATCAGTACCTGGGTTCCTACTTTATCTGTGTTTGCGTCACAATGGAGCCCAATCAACTCCACTATGTTGTGAAGCCCTGCGGGAAAAGTACGGAGGTTGATTGGTTCCCCTCTCCTCAAGAGGCCAGTCAAAAAGTAGATGTCTTCAGTCATTGGAGTCAACGACTGTCTGTCAAGCATGAAAGCCTCTACATCCGGATGCCAGTAATCAATCAAGGCATTCAACAGCCTCGGTTGTGCCTGCATAAAACAAGACTGGAAGAATTTGAATAAGCCACATTGTGATAATACAACTACGGCATCAGGGTCATCTATGACCATAGAATCAAAGTCCTAATTCTCTCTTTCCCTCCAGTGAACATACATCCTGCACATCACAAGTTCAAGAGGGATTAGCCCTTGCAATTTATTTAATTTTTCCTATGTTGGAGGGTATACATGGGTTGTAATGTGGACAGTCACGTATGCCCACGTGCAACATTTTCTCTGCATACGGGCATACACTGGTTGTCCTAAGACAACCCACTTATACGTAGGGCCGTCCATTTTGAAGGTTGACGCCCCCCCCAAAAACCAAATGAAATGCTGAAATGAAGGATGGAAATGAAAGGGGGGTTAGCATGTACTTACTTGGTCCAAGCGGAATGTCGTTCCATCCACCAAAGCTCCCAGAATCAATACTTTGGGAAAAGGGGTGTTTTTGGCTCCACAGTCAATTTCTCGATTAACAATGGTGATAATGAGCTGTCAACTTCTATTTTTTGGCCCTTTTTTGTCATTTTTTGGACCCTTTTGTCATTTTTTCTAAACTAAAAATCATTTAGTTTGGTTCAGGAGTTCCTTAGGAATGGTTACAGTAAGAGTTACTTTGGGTATTTGGGAAATGTTTTGGAGATTCAGGTCAGTTTGAAGGTCCTTTGGTAAAAAGTCTTTTCCCAACTTGTTGCATTTATGTTAGGATTCCACCTCCACTTTCTGGACCTCGTTGTCTTTATCACTACGTCATAGGATCAATCCCACCGAATTGCGACACGGAACCATCATTGCTACTTTAGAAGTGTCGTAATTTGGTGGTAGAGCCTACCTGAACATGGATGCCCTAGATAGATCCTGGTTGCATTTTGGTGTCCATGCCATCACTAAATGACTATAGGCTCGAGAGTCCTTAGTAGTTTTCTCTGATTACAAGTTTGAGCCTCATTTGCATGCTTCATTATCACTCTTGACCTCACTCTTGAGACTCCCAAAACATAACGAGTCTTCTTTTAAGCCCTTTTCATACCCTCTAAACATGAAAAGATTGCCAAGCGATCTTGTTGTCCTTCACGCTCTAATGCAGGAGCATCACCAATATCAAGCGAGCCAGCGTGGAAGCCAAAGGACAGCTGGACGAGCCAGCACAAATTTTGAGTTTCTCTTGGATTTGATGTGCAAACATTAATGTGGAAATTTAATGAAGTGCACTTGTAATTGTAAACGGACCTTGAGCCTTTAGCTCTCGTCCTTAGTAGGTAGGAGGCATTTAAGATAGTTAATGTAAAGTAGATAGAATTTAATTCTAGACTAGACAGTGGTAGAACACAAGAGGGAAATGAGATATAGACACCCTCATTGTGCATTGTAATATTATTCAGGAAGATTGAAGAAGCATTTTGAGCAAGAGCATACAGAGAGCTGTGTAAGAACACCCATGTACAAATATTTTAATTAATAGAAAGCTTTGATTCAAATCCATGATTTTGTGTCTGTTCTCTGTGTATTGATGTTGTTGATATGCTCATGAATGTTTGCTTCCAGTTATACATTTGCTTTTATGTGCTGTGTATATGATTTCATGTTTGAATTGAAGTCTGAGGGGAAGAAGTAATGAGTTTCAATCATTTCTCTATTTGAGCCAGAGAATTCCTGCAAGGAGTGCAGTTGAAGTGTCCACAAGGGGTGCGTTGACAATGATTTCAGATAGAGATAACTTTTGTTCTCATTCATCCCAAGAGTGCATACAGGCACAGGAGCCATGCAAGGAGTGCGCAGGCCAAGGGAAGTTCATTGTTGTGAACCTGCTGGAAGAGTTGAGAGACTGTTGTTGCAGGTGTGCACAGAGTCGAAGGAACTTCAACACTTAGACGTGGTTGAAAGTTTTCCGCAAGGAGTGCGTGCAAGCATTTTTCTGAAGGACTGGAAAGATGTGGAAAATCTCAGGAGGGATAAGGCCTCCAAAGTTGTTGAAGGACAGTGCAGAGGAATTTTGTCTTGAAGGTTCAAGAAGGTATCGTAAAGTTAGATGAGTTGTCAGAGGAACACTTGATCATTCGCAGGGATCATCAAGAAGGAACGAACGATCGAAATTCCTTGAGGATAATTCGCGAAGCTCTGTGAGCCGTTAGATCTTGGAAAGGTGCAGGAAAGATACGACGACACATTCCAAAAGGTTTAAAGCTCAGGAGGGGCAGAGCCATTGATCCGAGTCACGAGGACCGTTGGATCTACACATATATCATGTATCGAAGTTTCGTGGATCGAAACTACAAAACATTGCAACGGGAATCACGAAATCGCGATACACGATATCTCGTCAGCTAAAGGGAATAGTGTGGGCCACAATGGGGCAGGCGAGTGGACATGTGGCACGTCTTATCAGGATCTCGTAGTGAGAAGTTCCGAAACTTTGACATTAGGATTCGAGATCCCACGAAGTTCGAAATCCCGACAGGGTTGACGGGGCGTTGAAAAGTCAACTCGCGAGCGCATCGGAGTTTCGGCGCATTGGGATTCGGGGATCGAAGAAATGATTTGCTTGACATCGCGAGTGGCGAATTCGCGATAGCAGAAATCCCGATAGGAGGAAGAAAGGGTCAGCGTTGACTATTATTGGGGTTCGGAGGTTTGAGAATCCAACGCTAGACCATTGACCTTACGATACCGCGAAGTCCGATTCCCCGATAAGTAAAGAGAGGGGATCTCACAAGAGTTTTGTGGGTGCAGATTTCCCGATAGGGAAATAGAAGAGTATTTGAGTTCTTCGGGCCGCGAAGGAAGAAAATATCCTGAGTTGACGTAGACCTTCCGACCTGCGGGTTGCGAGGAAGGGCATTGTCATCAAGTGGTATCAGAGCCCAGAAAGAGTCTTTTTTTTCTATAGCAGAGAAGAGAATTCACCATGTCGTCGAGGAGAGATAGACAGTCACCCGATATAGAGGATAGGGAAATGCCGCGATGAAGAGGAAGGAAGATGGCAGATCCAGCCATAGAGAGACAGATGTGTGATCTCCGATCTAGACTTGAAGACATGGAGACAACGCAAAGACGCACAACCAGTGCAGGGGATCTCAGTGATTCCGAGAGTAAAATTGAGGCTGAACGCGAAGAAGAAGTTGCAGCCGAAGATGCATCAAACGAGCTTTTAATCAAAGCTATTGCAAGGATGGGTGCAAAAGCAAAGACAGACATTCCAGTTTATGAGGGAAACTTGTATGCAGAAGAGCTTCTATATTGGATTAGAGCTCTGGACACATACTTCGATTACGAAGATTTCAAGAAGACAAGAAGATCAATAATGTTGTCACACGCTTGAGAGGACATGCAACATTGTGGTGGGATGAGCTACAAGATGACAGATGCTGCAAGGGCAAGCAAAAGATCAAGAGATGGGACAGGATGATTGTGAAGATGAAGGTGAAATTCATCCCCAGGGATTATCAAATTACTCTATTCAGGAGGATGCAGAACCTGAGGCAGAAGCTGATGATAGTGAAAGAATACACTGAGGAATTCTATAGACTGAACATCAGGGCAGGTCATTAGGAGAGCGATGATGAGAAAGTTTCCAGATATATGAATGGCCTGAGATATGATATCCAGGATGAGATGAGCATGGTAACCATCTAGACGGTGGAGGATGCTTATCAGATGGCTCTGAAAGCTGAAGAGAAGCTGAGCCGAAAGAAAGGTCAGAGGGGCAGAGGCAGAAGCCATCCCAGAGCCAAGGCAATTGCCCAGGATAAATATCAGAAGCCCAAGGAAGATTGGAAGAAACCTCAGACTCGCACAGAGAGAGGTGGAAGTTCACAACGAGGGCAATACCCTGAGCAAAGAGGACAGCATATTGAGAAGAGGGGGGATTATGCTGACAACAACACTTTTCCTCGTACTAGAGGTAGAGGAATAGGAAGAGGTGGAGTAATCACATGCTTCACATGTGGAAAGAATGGGCACAAGTCTTATGAGTGTCCAGAGAAAAATAAATATGGAGGAGAAGCTCACATCACCGAAGCACAGAGGTGGGATGTTGAGGCAGAAGACGTAGAAGGCAAAAGATCGTCCGTGATGCGTAAAGTCCTTTTGACACCCGAGAAGGAGGTGGAAAGTTCAGTCCAAAGGACCAGACTTTTCAGGACTGCTTGTAAGACCAAGGACAGGGTATGCAAGGTTATTGTAGATAGTGGTAGCATGGATAATCTCATTTCTACGGAGATGGTAGAGAATCTGGAGCTGGAGACGACTGATCATCCAAGCCCATACAGAGTTTCGTGGCTACAGAAAGGACACCAGGTAACTCTCACTAAACAATGTTTAGTTGAATTTAAGATAGGAGGATATAATGATAAAATCTTGTGTGATGTCATTCCTATGGATGTTTGTCATCTATTGCTGGGTAGACCATGGCAATATGACATAAATGTGATTCATGATGGGCGAATGAACACATACACCCTAGAGAAGAATGGGAGGACACACATGTTGCTTCCAATCAAAGATAAGGAGGTGAAGTCAGAAGTAAGCAACATAGTACTTCTCATGAGTGGGAAAGAACTCCTTAATGAAGTTAAGAAGAAGGAAGATCCACAGTTCATTTTGGTCAGGAAACCGAGGATTGTTCTGACTAGCACAAGAGTGGATGATTTACCAGATGAAGTTCTGGAACTACTGGGAGAGTTTGTTGACATCATAGTGGACGAATTACCTCATTCATTGCCACTGATCAGGAGTGTGAGTCATCACATTGATCTCATACCAGGAGCCAGTTTTCCGAACAAAGCTGCGTACAGGTTGATGCCGCAGGAGAATGAGTAAGTTAAGAGGCAAGTCCAGGATTTGCTGGACAAAGGTTTGGTCAGGGAAATATTGAGTCTGTGTGTTGTTCCAACAGTACTCAGTCCGAAAAAAGATGGAGGCTAGAGGATGTGTACTGACTCGAGGGCAATAAACAAGATAACCATCAGGTACAGGTTTCCATTGCCGAGGATGGATGATCTGATGGATTGCTTGAGTGGAGCAAAGTACTTTTCAAAGATTGATTTGAAAAGCGGATATCACCAGATTCGCATGAGAGAAGGCGATGAATGGAAGACAACATTCAAAACAAACAAAGGGCTGTATGAATGGCTTGTTATGTCGTTTGGCTTAACAAATGCACCAAGTACCTTCATGAGGTTGATGAATGAAGTCCTGAAGGAGTTCATCGGGAAATTTGTCATTGTGTATTTGGATGACATACTGGTTTATAGTAAGACAGTGGCAGAGCACTTAAAGCATTTGGCTACAGTGATGCAGAAGCTACAGTAGAAGAATTTGTTGATAAACATTAAGAAATCCTCATTTATGAAGACAGAGCTCATTTACTTGGGATTTGTTATTTCGGCAAATGAATTGAGGATGGATCCAGATAAGGTGGAGGTAATTAAAAATTGGCCATCACCGAAGAATATTTTCGAAGTGAGAAGTTTTCACAGATTGGCTAGTTTCTACCGAAAGTTCATTAGGAATTTCAGTGGAATTAGTGCAGCAATGATGGATACAGTGAAGAAGTGGCATAAATATTTTCACTGATAACAGAGGCTGAGAAAAGTTTCAATCTATTGAAACGGAAGATCACGGAACAACCAGTTTTGGTGTTGCCGGATTTCCTGAAGACATTTCAGGTGAAATGTGATGCAAGTGGGTTTGCAATCAGGGCAGTCTTAATTCAAGAAGACAGGCCAATCGCATACTTCAGCAAGAAGCTGAATGAGGTGAAATTGAAATACTCCACTTATGATAAGGAGTTCTATGCTATCATATAGGCATTGAAGAAATGGAGGCATTACTTGATTCTGAAAGAATTTGTTTTGTACAGTGACAATCATGCATTGCAGTTTGTGACTCAACAAGAGAAGTTGAATCAGAAACATGTTAAATGGGTTGAGTATATGTAGAATTTCACTTTTTTTATTAAGCATATTCCTGGTACTTCTAACAAAGTTGTTGATTCTTTGAGCAGGAAGTGTTTGCTATTACAAGAGTTCCGAGTCAAAACGTTAGGTTTTGAGGATCTCAGGGACATGTACACCGAAGATCAGGATTTCAAGGAGGCGTATGAAGCGACTGAGAATCCATTTCTCAGAGACAGAAGGCCTTGGATAGACTATATGATCTAGGAAGGATTGTTGTTCAGAGGTAATCAGCTGTGTATTCCGAAATGCTCCATGCGGGAGAATCTGTTAAAGGAGAAACACAATGGAGGATTGGCCAGACATTTCGGTCATGACAAGACATTCGCAAAGTTGAGCGAGTCATACTTTTGGCCAGGGATGTGATCAGAGGTCAAGATATTTGTGGACAGATGCATAATTTTCCAGCATTCGAAGGGAAGGAAGCAGAATGCGGGATTTTATCAACCATTGCCCTTACCAGAAAGGCCGTGGAATGCGATTAGCATGGATTTTGTATTGGGGTTGCCAAGGACACAAAGAGGTGTTGATTCAATCTTTGTGGTAGTGGATAGATTTTATAAAATGGCACACTTCATTCTGTGTCAAAAGACTAGTGACACGACTCACATCACAAACCTGTTTTTCAAGGAGGTCATTCGACTTCATGGTTTGCCGAGGAGTATAGTTTCAGATCGAGACACCAAATTCATAGGGCATTTTTGGAGGAACTTATGGAAGAAGATGGGAACTAATTTGTCATTTAGTTCAGCATATCATCCTCAGACGGATGGATAGACGGAAGTGGTGAACAGAAGTCTGGGAAACTTGTTGAGAGGCCTGGTGGCAGAACACCACAGCCAGTGGGATAACATATTACCACAGGCAGAGTTTTCATATAACGACTCAGTAAACAGGAGAATAGGTCAGAGTCCTTTTCAGATTGTTTATGGCATGCAGTTGAGGGGAATTTTTGAATTGAGGGATTCAGAACAGACTGCGACTAGGAGCGCTAGTGCAGAAGAATTCGCTGAGGTGATGAAAGAACTTCACAGTCAGGTGAAGGAGCGACTGCTGAAATCAAGCCAAGAATATAAGTGGAGAGCAGATCAACACAGAAGACAACTTCAGTTTGAGGTTGGTGATTTAATTTTGGCACACTTGAGGAAGGAAAGGTTCCCAAGGGGAACATACAATAAATTGAAGATGAAGAAAATCGGACCATGCAAGGCCTTGAAGAAAATTGGAGAAAATGCTTATGAGATTGAATTACCCGATGGGATCGGAATTTCTCCGATATTCAATGTCTCATATTTGTACCCATACAAAGCTGAGGAAGCAGGAAAAAATGATGAACAGTCAGAGGTTCAGTGGCAGAAGTAGATGCCAGTTGAAGAAAAGCCCCAGATGGAGCGCATACTGGATAATAGAATTGGTAAGAAGACCAGAAGGAAAGAATACTTTGAGTATCTGGTCAAGTGGAAGAACCATCCAGTTGAAGATTCCAGTTGGGAGACTGAAGCGGAGATACAAAAGCATGGACAGACCGTGCAGGAGCTCATGGACAAGATCCCATGAAAGATTTCAAGTGAGGGAGTATGATGCAGGAGCATCACCAACATCAAGCGAGCCAGCACGGAAGCCAAAGGACAGCTGGACGAGCCAGCACAAATTTTGAGTTGCTCTTGGATTTGATGCGCAAACATTAATGTGGAAATTTAATGAAGCGCACTTGTAATTGTAAACGGACCTTGAGCCTTTAGCTCTCGTCCTTAGTAGGTAGGAGGCATTTAAGATAGTTAATGTAAAGTAGATAGAATTTAATTCTAGACTAGACAGTTGTAGAATGCAAGAGGGAAACAGGATATAGACACCCTCATTGTGCATTGTAATATTATTCAGGAATATTGAAGAAGCATTTTGAGCAAGAGCATACAGAGAGCTGTGTAAGAACACCCATGTACAGATATTTGAATTAATAGAAAGCTTTGATTCAAATCCATGATTTTGTGTCTGTTCTCTGTGTATTGATGTTGTTGATATGCTCATGAATGTTTTCTTCCAGTTATACATTTTCTTTTATGTGCTGTGTATATGATTTCATGTTTGAATTGAAGTCTGAGGGGAAGAAGGAATGAGTTTCAATCGTTTCTCTATTTGAGCCAGAGAATTCCTGCAAGGAGTGCAGTTGAAGTGTCTGCAAGTGGTGCGTTGACAGTGAGTTCAGATAGATATAGATTTTGTTTTCATTCATCCTAAGAGTGAATACAGGCACAGGAGCCGTGCAAGGAGTGCGCAGGCCAAGGGAATTTCAGGGTTGCGAACCTGCTGGAAGAGTTGAAAGACTGCTACTGCAGGTGTGCGCAAAGTCGAAGGAACTTTAACACTTAGATGTGGTTGAAAGTTTGCCGCAAGGAGTGCATGCAAGAGTTTTTCTGAAGGACTGGAAAGATGTGGAAAGCTCAGGAGGGATAAGGCCTCCGAAGTTGTTGAAGGACAGTGTAGAGGAATTTTGTCTTGAAGGTTCAAGTAGGTATCGTAAAGTTAGACGAGATTTCGGAGGAACACTTGATCATTCGCAGGGATCATCAAGAAGGAACGGATGGTCGAAATTCCTTGAGGATAATTCGCGAATCTCCGTGAGCCGTTAGATCTTGGAGAGGTGCAGGAAAGATACGGTGACTCATTCCAAAAGGTTTAAAGCTCAGGAGGGGCAGAGCTGTTGATTCGAGTCATGAGGACCATTGGATCTACACGTATATCGTGTATCGGGGTTTCATGGATTGAAAATCCAAAACATTGCAACGAGAATCGTGAAATCACGATACACGATATCCTGACAGCTAAAGGGAATAGTGTGGGCCACAGCGGGGTAGGTGAGTGGACAGGTGGCACGTCTTATCGGGATCTCGTAGTGAGAAGTTTTGAAACTTTGACATTAGGATTCGCGATCCCGCGAAGTCCGAAATCCCGAAAGGGTTGACAGGGCGTTGAAAATTCAACTCGCGAGCGCATCGGAGTTTCGGCACATCGGGATTCAGGGATCGGAGAAACGAGTTGCTTGACATTGCGAGTGGCGAATTCGCAATAGCAGAAATCCCAATAGGAGGAAGAAAGGGTTAGCGTTGACTATTGTCGGGGTTTGGAGGTTTGAGAATCCAACGCTAGACCATTGACCTCGCGATACCGCGAAGTTCGATTGCCCGATAAGTAAAGAGAGGGGATCTCATGAGAGTTCTGTGGGTGCAGATTTCCCGATAGGGAAATAGAAGAGTATTTGAGTTCTTCGGGCCGTGAAGGAAGAAAATATCCTGAGATGACGTAGACCTTCCGACCTACGGGTTGTGAGGAAGGGCGTTGGCATCACGCTCGCTAAACTGAAATTTGAAGGCGCGTCTGTCTGGTGGTAGTTTACCCCTTTTTCGGTCTGGATGGTCAACTGTACGAATAAAGGTATCCTCTAGCGGCTTAGGTTCTCTAGAAGAGTATTCTTAGGTATAATTTTAACCCTTTTTTGGGCTCGAGGGACTAAATTTACGAAAAAGGAACCCCCACGGAGTCTATAGTTAAGATCTTTTCAGAATCCCTAAAATTGAAAAGGTCGTCGAGTGACCTTGTTCCTTCACACTCGTTAAAATGGTCCAGAAGAACATCCTATATGGATTCCATATTTAAAGCTCTTTTCAAACTCCTTTAAAATGAAAAGATTTTCGAGTGATCTTGTCTTTTTCACACTCATTAAAATGATTCTGAATAGACATCTTTTTGGTGCTAGTTTACCCCTTTTTCGAACCAACTAAGACTACCTTTCGAAAAAGGTATCCCAGCAGAGTCTCCTTTTATGTTTTTCTGACTCTCTAAAAATGAAAAACCATCGAGCTTACCTTCTCTGGGCTCGTTAAAAATACATCAAAGGACGTTATCATTGTGTCTTGTTAACCGTATTTTCATTCCTGTGTCTTTGGCCTAATACCGGCTCCATGTTGCTCTCAACTGAACCATCTAAAGCATGGCTTATAACGCAAGCCTTGTATCACTTTGGCTTTGCGTCTTGACACCCTGACCCCTCGAGGAATTTTTCCAAGTATGTCTCCTTGTTTTGAACATCAGTCTGGTCCTTACACCTAGAACTAGTATGTTTGCGACACTTGTTCCTCCTTTGTAACGTAGCATTCTTTTATTCTTTTTCCAAAATTATTGAAAAAGATAAAAAAAATCAAATATACCCCAAAAGGAAGAAGGGAAAAGTATTTTATTTTATTGGTAGCACAATGAGTTTCCCTTGGACAAAGCACATCCTTTCATTTGTTTGTCAAGCCTTGGGATTTAATATGACCTTAGGAAGCTATTATCGCTACATAGAGTTGTGTCCTCCTCTGTTTGGTTATTATTCCAAACATTTGGAGAGTTTGTGTTGCCTCCTGCATCGTGAACTTATGTCAATGCCATGTTGCATGAGTCTCATAATTTGTTGTG
Organism: Picea sitchensis; assembly: GCA_010110895.2. NCBI lineage: Eukaryota > Viridiplantae > Streptophyta > Pinopsida > Pinales > Pinaceae > Picea > Picea sitchensis. The sequence goes on along the minus strand of SNQJ01S0116579.1, from coordinate 3,133 downwards.
CTATTTTCCAAGGGAAGTTTTTACCAAGCCTGATTCAGCCCCTCTGCAATTTGTGTCTTTCCCTCATGCCCGACCATCCCCAAAATCCCAATCAAGTCTTTGTTCGAAATCAATGAAGCCCCCAGTTTGATCCTCAAGATCCTCTAGTCCATAACCGACGAGCCGTCGAAGAACTTTGGGTAGTGAAGTCGTACACTCATATTATACTCCTACCCGAGTTATGAATATTTTGAAGTTGTTGCTCGAGCTTTGAATACCTCATCTCTAGCCATCAGACCTTCGCAGCTTCTAGAAGATGAATACAATGCATGTATACTTTTTTGATTTCGAGATGTAGAGTTGCTATGTATTGCTCGCAGCTACACTCTATATAGTTATATAACATGGATATATAGTGTATTTGATTAGTAGCCATGATTTTATTTTATCTCGAGCATGGGTATGCCCGCCTCAGTGAGACAATTTTTATTTTGCAGATGGCACCTCCCAAATTTTGGTTCCTGGGCTCACTTGTTCAATACGTTGGTGAATATTGGTAATGTATTTAGGCCATCATATGCTCTTCTGACCTCACACATTAGGGGGCATCTGTTATAACCCTAAATTGCACCAGACATGCTTACCTGGCATCAGGCCATATCATTTGCCTTCTTTGCCAAGCCACCACTGAACAAACTCTTAAAAAACACTATTTTTGAAGGCATACGTACCCTGCTCGACTACTGAATGCGTATATAGGCTGGCTAACCCAATACAACCCACATATACCTAAAAAGCACGAAAAATGGAAAATTGCAGACATAACTTTCAGTTTTGGGTAAGTTAACCAAACCGATTGGCCGCCCATATCTGGTCACTCGACCAAATCCCTAGCTCTTCCTAGCCTATAAAAGAAGGGGTAGGGGTCCCATTTGAAGGGAGAAAAAAAAAGAGCAAAGAAAATCTACCCAATTTTTCATTCCCCGTGCCTCAACCTTTTGCAACTATTGTGTGAAGAAGAAGCGTATACAAGAGTAGTTGGAGCACAGTTGAAGAGGAGCCCAGGACCAGATTCGAGGAACAGTGGCCAATATCACTTTATGTGAGGTATTCTTGTGAGATCAATAAAAGCATTACTTTTCCCATCCCGCCATATAAGGTGTTCATTGTTTAATATTGTTTGTATATTGATTAAATATCTAACCCATTAGTTTATAGATCAAATGCATGTGGATTTCTTTGTTTTTCTTTTGTGAATGCAGGTCAGCGTTGGGAGGAGAGTTGCAGTCAAAGAGCGATCAAGCATTAAGGGGATCGATATCAAATATGGAAACTAAGTTATGACCACTTGATCTTTATTAACCTTTTATTTGCATATGAATAATGGGGTTTAGGATTGGGATGATGGTAATAAGTAGGGAGCTTTAGGTCATTTCTGCATGCATGATAAAACCCTGATTGCTAGTCCGTAGGAGGGATTTCCCACCCACAACAGAAGGTCGATATTGTGAAAGATATTTTGAAATTGTGATATAATTTGGCTATATGCAAGACATTCTAATACAAAATGATTTCTATCTTCAACTCTCTTAGGGTCACAAAGATGATAGATTCTTTCAACCCAGGACATTTTGGGAATTACCCAATGCCCAGTTTTACTATGTAGCTCATGAGAGTTTGTTATTATTTTAGCAATGTTGATTTTCTTCTTTATGCTAGTCAAAAAAGATAGATACTTTTATTGACCACCTCCTTATAGTATCTTTATTTTCTTTTATCCTCCAATTATTTACCACACCATAGATTCTCCTTAAATTTAGATGTAATAATATTTTTAATATTATTGTTATTATGCACAATGATTTCTTCCTTTATTACCCAGGGAATTAGCCAAGACTTGACATCTTTATTCCATCCCCACTTGAGATGCAAATGGTTTTGGTTGGAGTTTGCAGCAATTTTGGGGAGCCTCTTTTTGCCTATGTTTTTTGTATTGTTCTTGTACATTAGGTACCTAATCATAGTCATGCTCTCAATGGAAGAAATTCCCACTTCTATGAGGAGGATAGGATAGGGTGTATTGTCTTTAATTTTAAGATTATAAGTTATAAAATTATTTTGGATCAGTGATTTTCTTTCTCTAGGATTCTCTAGAGATACTACATCCCCAATATTCACATCCATATAAGATAACATGAGTGACAAGAGTATGAAAGAGGAGTATTTTCTTATCCCATCACCAAAGGTCCTCTAATTTACAATTGTTTTAAAGCCCATAATAAACTTTCCACCCTTCATTTATCATTTTCTCAATGCTATAGTCCCAATTGAGCTTGTGATGAATATTGATTCTGAGATATTTGTATGAAGGCACTTCTTCCAAGATGTTTTTTGTCAAATACAGAATTCTCTTAGGTGATATTTTAGGATTGAATTATCATAATCTTCATTTTGTCAATGTTCACAGTCATACCCATACTAGAGTAGAAATATTTAAGGATTATTGGTTGCTTACTAAAGTCATAGGGACTCCTCACCATAAGAACAAAATCATCGGTGCAAAAAATAAGGATGATGACTATACCAGTGAGAGTTGTACTAATACAACCTATTTCTTCCAAACACTCTTCTAAATTGTCAATGTACAAAAAGGGTAGGGGATAGGGGACAACCTTGCTTGGCTCCTATGGTTACTATATTACAGTTAATTTATTTTGACCAACCCTTAATGTTCTTAAAATTGGAAATAACATTCTCATACAACCTTATAGCAGTAGCTCTCAAATAGAGAGGAATTTTTAATCATGGACATTGTGTTAAAAGTTTTTCTAAAGTCAACAAAACAACAAAGGAGATTGGTTTTATTATTGCAACACTCCTCTACAATGATCCTAAGTATAACAAGGTGGTTGATAATTGAATGATAGATTGTAAATTATAGCTAACAACATTTTTACTATTTTAGGTGGTGTTGACGATGAATTACAGAAGATGAAATCTAGATCACCTTGTGTTAAGGTCCTAACCCGCACATAGGTAGATCAATGTATTCGGATGTAATAAAGGTCAATATTAATAAGGCCTTTCAATAAAATAGAATAAGGCGGATGTAAGAAGACCTAATAGAATCTTCCGCTTCTAGAAGGATCTTCCT
>SNQJ01S0116578.1:0-27845 GCA_010110895.2 Picea sitchensis | reverse complement strand
TGGGGAAGTATCTAATCCGTTCCCCCAAATAATTATGGTATAGTATTACATATTGTTATTTATGTTTAGAACATAAATATTTATATATGGTGGAATGTTAATAAGAAAAATTGCATATAGTATTTGGATAATAATATTTCCTTAATACAGTATTGATACAAATGGTTCAAGTGGTGAACTATCTAATCAATTGTTTTAAATAATTTAGCTTTAAATAATTGTGTATAATATTTTTAGTCAATTTACAAATATTTATATAAATATATAATTTATATTTAATTTTTTTATATGAAAAATGTAAAATTTAATTTTTATTTATATTAAAATCGATATTATTCATTATTTTGTCTAGATAGAAGTCTCTCTTATTGGAATCGATCGATTAATTAATCTTTTAATTACAAATTTTAATTTTATTATCTGTAGTTAAAGATGTTGGTATATTTTTTTTCTGGTTTCCAAATCAATAAATGAAAATTAATGTTGATAACATCTTTTCATTTAGAAATGCATAGTTAAGCTATTTACTTTCTCACATTTACTTAATCATATTAAAAAATTACTACCCTAACTATTAATTGCCACGTTTAAGTGGTTAACAAAAATTAATATGTATACAAAGCTTAGTCAGATAATTAACTCAAGCCTTTGACTCATTTGAGGCCACGGATCACATATTGGGGCAAGCGTTTCATTTTGCCTCATTGCCACGGATCACATATTTCAATTAAAACAGACTGTGCCATATTTGGCCACCATATGAAGGGATCACGATAAGCCAGAAAACAGTTGTTAACACTCGCTCCTTACAGAGCGACGCTCCATTGGAAACGCGTGATGCATCAAAGCATGGCATGTGCAGACGAGAGCGACGCTCCATTGGAAACGCATGATGCGTCAAAGCATGGCATGCAGACGAGCGGGAGCAACCCTAACGATTAGTTTTTGCAAGTAATGTTGGATTCATGGCCTCGTGCAACGGACCCAAACCGATTGTTCTACTTGGAATCAAGTGCATCTGGTGCATAAGAGGCTTCAAATAGTGAGACAAAAGAGTAGAGGCCAAACTCCAGAATATTTAGAGGAATTTTTGGCTTTGTTGAATTGAATTTTATATACGAAAACTAAGCACACGGACTTGGGTATTTGGAAGTGTTTTAAACATCTATTTATGGTCTTGTAATCGGAGTGTGTACAGCTGCACCACTGATATGTACCCTGAGAAGGAATATTATATATGTATGATATCTAAACTGCACGCTTCAACAATTAACGAGGGATTTATGTATTATGTTTGTTATAACTATGACCTAGTTAGCTTATGTAGTTTCTAGTTTCATTGGAAGAAACCTAAATCTTTTTTAGCAAATGAGAGTTAAATATGAAATTAAAAAAAGGGTTAAATATGAAATTTAAAAAAAATAAAAAAGTTAAATATGAAATCTCAAAAAAGATTTCCTAACTTCTGTCGGAAAAATTGAATTTTTGAAACCATGTGGAAGCATAATATGAATAGCATCAAAATGTCAATGTATTTTTAATTTACAAGACCTGCATGTTTCTTATGGATTTACATGATAAGAAGATCTACAAAATACCAATAGGTGTATTTTCATGCTTCTTATGGATTTACATGATAAGAATATCTACAGAGTAGCAATGTGTTTTGAGAATATTAATATAATTATTAATTATTTCCGGACTATATTGAAACAAAAATGAAAATTTCTTTGCCAAATATCTTTTTCATTTTTTCTTTGACAGAAGATACAATAGCGGAGATGAATGAGATTGAAGATATATTGATGAAACCAACACTAAGCCAAAAAAAAAGACAGATTAAGTTTATGACTAGCACAGCCATGAGTCACTTGTGAACGGCTAAATAACCTAGTTCTAGGTAAGAGCTTCCAGTAAATAATAGTTAGAGTAAAAATCGTGGCTGGTAAACTTGGGCTCTTTAAAAAATGAAACGTTAATTACTTAGAGGTGGCAATCCACTAGCCATCATAGTGAATTTTAAATATGATTAAGTAAAAGTAAAAAAATAAACATGTAAACGGATGTCTTTATATAATAGTGAGGAAGTTAGTAGTTGAAATCACAACCATTGATTTATTGGGATGACTAAGAATATTCCAACAATATTTAATCTTGTCCATACAAAACTGATTAAGTATTAAAAACATATTAAATGTTCCCATTGTGAATAGGTGTAGCTCTTTGAGCGTAATTACTCTTTTCATAAAAAATGTAAAGATTCAGCCAAGTTGGTTTTATTTAATTAGCACATACCACATTAATTTGCATGCTGGTTTTAAAGTTTTTTTCGTATATTTTGAGTTAATAAAAAATATAAGTTGGTCTTATTTAATTCACACATACATCATTTGTTTGCATAAACCACACTGGTTTTAAAGTTCTTTTCATATATTTTGAGTTAATAAAGAAGATATGAAGGTATTCACCATTGAATTCTAATATTAATACTTTAATTTTGAATAAAAGCTAAATTAAAATTAAATGCAAAAAGTATATGTGGTGAGGTTAGTTTTAAAAAAAATTTAGTATATTTTTTATGGAGTTAATAAAGGATATATGAAGGTCATCATTTTTTAAGATAAATGATTTCTAACTTTAATCCTTTAATTTTGAATAAAAACTAAATTAAAATTAATTGCAAAACTGTATGGTATATGTGGTGACTGTATTAGAGTTTGTATTAAGACAAATGTTAGGGTTAAAGTTATAATATATTTTGATGAGTTAATAAATAAGATATGAAGTTAGTCACCCCTTAAGGAAAATGATTTCTCACATTAATTTTTTAAGTTTGAGTAAAAATTAATTAAAATTAATTGTAAAAGTGTATGTGGTGATTGCATTAGAGCTTGTACTAAGAAAAATCTTAAAGTTAGGGTTATTTTTATTACAATTATGAAAGTTGAGAGTAATATTAGAGAATTTCTTTTATGTTTTATCTAATATTACCCTATGTCCCCACTAATATGTTTTTTCTAATATTCACCCAACCCTCACTCCCACCCTCATATTGGGATTATTAAAATTGTTGTTATTAATAATGCACTATTATAATAAAAAGTGATTCATATTATAGTATTAATATTGATATCAATCAATCTGAATATTAATAGTTATTAATACTATTATTAATGGTTATTAACAATAATCTTAATTTATTATTAATATACAAGAGGTAGTAGTTATTATTAATATACATAAATTAACTATATTATATAAATGACATTTTACGAGTATGAGTATGTATGTATATTATGCATACATACATTTTATACAATAATTATTAATTAATATTAATAATTAACCATATCAAGAATAATGCATTAATAATATATTTTTAGGGTTATTAGAATTAATATTAGAATCAAATTAATTATAAGGTTATTTTTATTATAATTATAGTTAGGGTTAGTTGTATTAGTGTTTATTTTATATAATTTTATTATAGTTATAGTTAGGGTTAGTTGTATTAGGGTTTATTTTATATAATTTAATCTTAAAGATCCCAAAATATATAGATATATATATATGGAATAATAGAAATAAACCATATTTTTTGTTTTTATATTTTTATATTATATTTTTAGTTTTTATATTTTTATATTATATTTTTAGATTAAATATGTATTTGTTAAAGGTTAGGAAGTTTAAATTATTTATATAAAAAATAAATTTTAACTATATATTATATAATTCAAAATATAATAGGAATGGTTATAAATGGCCATAAGACACTTCTATTTATTTTTATGTTTTCAAAATACAGTTTAACACTTATATAGAATTTAATTTTTTCATTCTATGGGTTTTATATGTGTGTGTGTGTGTGAAAGTTTTCTATGGATGGGAGGCTTGTTTTGTTTATTCTCTCACCCATGAAAAATAAAATTAATGAAAAACATATAAAAATTATATATAGATGTATAATGGTCATAGTTTGTATCATGGTACAATGTATACACTTTATGGTCCATGTGTGGTGTACTTAGATGTTTATATAACAATAATATATCATCATAAAATTTCAAGTATAATTCATCATCTACAAAGTTAAAGTTTATTTGCTATTAATATCTTTAGAGCAAGTAAAAATTGTCATCTATAAAGTTAAAGATGATTTGATATCAATGTCCTTAGAACAAGTATGATTCTAATTTTCATACTATGCAATAGATCACATCAGTTCAAAGTTCATATCTTTGTGAGAAAGGAAACACCAAAACTTCGCCAAAAATCTTCACCAAAACTTCAGTTTCGTAATGTGTTGAAAATAAACCAACCTTGTCATGTGATAGACGTAACCCCGCATTGCAATCTCACGAACAAAATAAGACATTACAACAAGAGAAGCATAGTAATGTTGCAATTTTACGAACAACATAGCATCACAATCTAACAAACATAGTAACATCACAATGTGACAAACATATCCCTATCATTGCATGGTGACGAACATATCCTCGTCGTCGCAATGTGACGAGCATATAAATATTGTCGCAATGTGAGGATTGTACAAGCGTCACATTCTAACAAACATACTAACACCACAATGTGTTGAACATAACCCTATTGTCACAATGTGATTAACATAGCCTCGTCGTCGCAATGTTATTAAGATAGCCTCATTTTCGCAATGTGACAAACATTGTCATATTGTCACAATGTGACAAACATATCCATCTCATCATAGTGTGACAAACATAGCCTCGTCGTTGCAATGTGATGACCATAGCCATATTGTGGCAATGTGATGATCATAGAAGCATCACTTTCTTACAAACATAGTAATGTCACAATGTGATGAATATAGCCTTATCATCACATTATGACATACATAACCTTGCCATCACAATGTGATGAACATAGCCCTATCGTCGCAATGTGACAAACATAGAACCTATGTCCTAATGTGACAAACATATCTTCGTCATCTCAATGTGATGAACATATCCTCATCGCCACAAAGTGACACAAATATTCTAACGTCGTAATCTAAGAACAATTTCCAAATGCCCCAATGTGATGAGCATATCTCATTGTTGCAATGTGATGTATGCAACCCAATATCATAATGTGACAAACATATACCAACATTGCAATGAGATGACCATTTCACGTTGTTGCAATGTCATGAACATAACCCACTGTCACAATGTGACAAACCTATTCCAATTCCATAATGTGACAAACAAATACCCTGCGTTGCAATGTGATGACCATAACCTTATGATGCCATATGATGAACAAAACCTAATGTTGCGATATGACAAATGCAACGTTATCAACATTGCAATGCGATAGTGCCATAGTAAACAATGGTTAAATATAATCAACATGGTCCTACATTATCAACTTCACATGGACTGCGAAGGTCACCCATGGGCATGGTGACCCACAATCAACCTTGGTCAACCATAGTCAACTGTGTTCATGGTCAACTATAGTCAACCATGGTGAAGCTCAACCATAACCAAACATACTAAAATTTGGTCCATGTCAAGCTCAAGCATGATTAACCATAGCTAACCATGGAAAACCATAGTTAATCATGGGCAAGGTCAACTATATTAAACCATACTCTTGATCATGGTCAACAATGGTCAACCATAGTTAAGATAATGGTCAACCTTAGTCATAGCTAAGGTCAAACATGGTGAATGTCATCCATAGTCATGGCAATGGTCAACCATAGTTATCTATGGATGACAATTGTCCAACATTGGAAACCATTATTAACCATGGAAAGCCATAGTCAACCATGGTTATGGTTAACCAAGGTCAACCATAGTGAAACTCATGCATAGTGAAGGTCAACGAGAGTGAAGTTATACAAAAGTTAACCATGGTCATGGTCAACCACAATTAATCATGATCATGGTAATCCAAGCTCAACCACAATTAACCATGGTCATGGTCAACCATAATTATCCATGTCAACCATCGTCAACCTTTTCTTCCCAAAATCAACCAAGATCTACAAAAGTTATCCATGGTCATGGTCATTGCCATGGTCAACCATAAGAAACCATGGGCATGGTCAACAATAGTCAACCATGATCATTTTCAATTATAAATTTGACAAATGAAACCTGATCAACATTACAATGCAATAGTGCCATAGTAAATAATAGTTAAACATAATCAACACGGTCCTACATAATCAACTCCATATGGACTACGAAGGTCAACCATGAGCATGGTCATCCATATTCAACCATGGTCAACCATAATCAACCATGTTCATGGTCAACTATAGTCAACCATGATGAAGGTCAACCATGACCAACCATACTAAACCTTGGTCCACGTCAAGCTCATTTGTATTAATTGATTAATACATTAGATTTGAATGTATTAATACTTTAGTAATGTATTTATTAATGCATTTAATGTATTAGTTTTCTATTTATTAATGTATTTAATGTATTATTATTGTATTACTTTATTAGTGTATTAATACTTTAACTAATACATTATTAATGTATTAATAGTTTAGTGATGTATTCATTAATTAATACATTATACATTAATAGATTAATCTAATGTATAAATACTTTGTTTTATACATTAATATATGTAATAATTAATTAATACATTAAAATTTTAATTAGTACATTAATACCATACATTTATACCATATCAATGTATTACTAAGGTCAATCATATCAATGCATTACTATATTAATGTATTACATTTATACTATATCAATGTATTATTAAGGTTAACCATGGGCATAGTCACCCAGAGTCAACACTAGTCAACCATAGTCAACCATGTTCATGGTCAACTATAGTCAACCATGGTAAAGGTCAACCATGACTAACCATACTAAACCTTGGTCCACATCAAGCTCAACCATGGTTAAGCATAGTCAACCATGGAAAACCATTGCTAACCATGGGTAAGGTCAACTATATTAAACCATACTCTTGATCTTGGTCAACAATAGTCAACCATAGTTAAGGTAATGGTTAACCTTGGTCATAGTTAACGTCAAACATAGTGAATGTCATCCATAGTCATGGTCAACCATGGTCACAGCTAGCCATGGTCATCTATGGATAACAATTGTCCAACCTGACAAACCATTATCAACCATGGTCAACCATAGTAAACCATGGTCATTTTCAATTAATGTATTAATACTTTAATAATGTATTATTAATGTAATACTACTTTAATAATGTATTTATTAACATATCAATACTGTAATAACGTATTTATTAACATATCAATACTTTAATAAATTTAATAATGTGTTATTTATGTATTACTTTATTAGTATATTAATAGTTTAACAATGTATTAATTAATTAATTTATTACATTATTAGTGTATCTATACTTTAATATATTATATTATACATTAATGTATTAATACATAATTTATACATTACATTATAATAATAATGTATCACTAATGTATTATTAAGTTCATTAAGGTCAATGTATTACTACTTTATTAATGTATCAATAATTTATTAATGTTTTAATGTATCAATACTTTATACTTTAGTAATGTATCCAATGTATGAACTGTATTTAATAATATATTATTATTGTAATAATGTATTTTTTTAATAGTGTATTAATATTTTGGAAATGTATTGAATATTAAAAATGTATTAACATATTAATTAATTAATATTAAATTAATTAATGTAATATTAAATAATACATTAATTAATTAATACATTAATATATTAATTAATGTAATTAATTAATACATTAATGTATTAATTAATATAATATGTTAATATTAATTAATACATTTATTAATTAATTAATGTAATATTAATACATTAATTAATTAATTAATGTAATATTAATACATTCATTAATTAATTAATGTAATAGTAATGTATTAATTAATCATTTTTATTAGTTAATTAATACATTATATTATTTATTTATTATTAATCATTTTATTAGTTTATTAATACTTTATTAATGTATAAATATTTTAGTAATGTATTTATTAATTCATTTAATGTATTCGTTTTGTATTTATCAATGTATTATTAGTGTATTAATACTTTAATTAATATAATGTATTAATAGTTTAGTGACGTATTAATTAATTAATACATTATACATTAATAAATTAAAGTAATGTATAAATACTTTATTTTATACATTAATATATGTAATAATTAATTAATACATTAAAATTCTAAGTAGTACATTTATATTATAAATTAATTAATATATTTATTATGTATTAATATATTAATGGTATTTTATTCCTCTCCATGGTATGGAGGTCGTCAACTAGCAACAACCATATTTATGTAAAAAGTAGTTGATATACCGATCGACACTATTAATTTTTAAAACGTGAAAAATAGTATCGATATATCAATCACTTTTTACATAAATATAATTGTTGCTAGTTTATATTTATATGTCAAAATCTCATACTAATAAAATTAAATAATTATTTTATATCAAAATAAATTATAAATATCATAAATAAATATAATCAATAAATCTCAGTAATTTTTACTTCATCAATAAGCGGCAACAATTGAGTAATTTTTACTTATCAATAAGTTCCCAACCTTATTACGTTGGAGTTAAATAAACACCATATATGAGTAGAAGTTAAAATAATGTAAGAATGAATTATCACATTGCCATGATAATGATAATAATTGCATAAATGTCACATTGTCATACGAATGCTTTGATGTCTTAGCACAATTTTCTTTTCCTAGGATAAAACTGATCCAAAATGTACAACTTGTCCACTCATTTTGGACACGTTTCTTATTGAAATTTCATGGTGCGTCGTTGTGCCACACGGAAACATGGTTTTTCCATAATTTTTTTTATTTCCTTGGGGCTTTGTCATCTCAATATTGGTACATGACCTCAAAAGATGTGTTTTTTAAGATTGTTCAAAACATAATAGTTTTTTTTAAGAGTTCTACAAAGATGACCATATTTTAAATAATGAATGTCAAACTTCAATTTTGACTTTGCAATGCAACATTTTAGTGAATTAAAAATGAATTAAAAACTTAGTTAAATTAGAGTGAATATATTATCAAAATAAAATTAATAAATTCCATGATTATATAAATATAATAAAATATTAAAAACCAATCATAATATTTTAATGAATTAAAAACTTGATTAAATTATAGTCAATAACTTATTAAAATAAAATTAATAAACTTCATGATTACATAAATATAATAAAATATTTAAAACCAATAATAAAGAGTAATATAAGAAAAAGGATCATGATCATTAAGAGAAACTTATAATGACATCTATATCCTATAAAGGATAAATAAATATAATGAAAAATAACACAAGAATTCATAAAATCTAAAATAACATAACTTAGATCAATCACACCATCCCACCCATGGAGAGAAGAAAAAAATCCCATACTAATTATAATTTACTTCTATCAAAAGTTCATAAAATTTAAAATAGCATAACTTACGTCAATCACACTATCCAACTAAAATTTAAAATAGCATAACTTACGTCAATCACACTATCCAACCGATGGAGAAAAAAAAATCATACTAATTATAATTTACTTGTATTATAATTATCTTGATTTTATTACAACTTTCTTTGTATAGTCAATTTTAGTTTTTTTTCATTTTGGAATAAAGATTTTTTTTAGTTTTTTATTCAGTTAGTGTAAAAAGTTGCTTCGTGAAATCATGTTTGACTTCTCGGGCACTCGAGCCACCGTTCATTCAATCTTGGTTGGCAATCAATCTTCGGAAAGGAAAGGCGGGAGACTTCAGCAGCCAGTTGACTCAACGCAAAAGCCTGATCGCCATCTACCGTTGAGACTTCTCGTTCTAGCCATCTATCTCCCTCAACTCAAGGCATTGAGAGGGGCGGAGACCCGCATCTCCTAACTGCTTGTCTTATTTGGACATGAATGAAAAGCTGGGGCAAAAGGCAGGATTATAACCGGTGTTGATGCCCCTCCCCGCCTTGTGATTCAATCCTGGCTGGGGTGGGGGTCCTGTCAAAAGCAAATCATATCTCAAAGGTGAGATTATAACTGTACATGCCCTCCCGCCTTGTGATTCAATCCCACAAGCTGCAACGCCAAAAGCAAATCATATCTCGCGACCCTTGGTATACTGATGTACTCCTGTATTTGGAAGCCCTTTCATTTCCAGTCAAGAGCGGGCTTACTCCTATTCCGGTTCAGGACCTTCGGCATACATACGTGGATTGATTATCTTATCTCAGGACAATGCCACCAGGAAAACGTTACTGCTTCTGAATCGCACCAATGAAAACGTTCAGGACAATGCCACGATCCACCTTGTTCGCCTCCTCACCGTGAAAGGGCGAGGGTATTCGGTCAGCTTTCGATAAGGAAGGTATTCGGTCAGCTAAGGTCTTCGAGAAGGGTCTTCGTTAAGTGTGACGAGGAAATAGCCTTCGAGTGAGAGTGCTTGCCTACACTTGAATGGCTTCTCGGAGTTACGAAGTGAGTGGACTTAGTTACGAAGTTAGTGGACTTATTCCCCGGTAAAGGAGAGAGTAACCCGCTCTATAGACTTGCCTTATGCCCGTCATTACCTAACCTTGCCTAACCTGACCTAACCTTGCCTTCTTTCTTACCCACTCTTTCCCACTCTGGCGTATCCCCTATCTGTCTCCCTTCTATTTAGGCAATCAAGTTGCAAGAAATGGGCCAATAAAGTGTACTTTAGGAATAATTGCCTTACTTCCCGGCTGTACTTTCCAGCTGCTGGTCCTTACTTCCCTGCTGCCTTACTTCTTTTGCCTTACTTATTTGAGCAAGCACTTATTTGAGCATGTTTTTTATTCAGTTAGTGTAAAAAGTTGCTTCGTGAAATCATTGTAATATAAATATGTATTCATTGAAAATTTTAGGAATGTACAAATGCATTAGAAACATGCACTTGTTCCTATTTGATTGTCTTCATCTCTTTTCAAACCTCCATGCATGTCTCATGCAGATTTCCACATTTCCCTCCTCATAAGAACCTGCATGTTCTTGAAAGTGTGCATGTGTTTCTGAAAACATGTTTCCCTTTTCATAATAACGTGCATTTTCCTGAAAGTGTGCATGTGTCTTTGAAAGTACATGTAAAAACTTAAAAAATGCACAATCCTCTATGCAAAAACAAATGGGTATTGTATTCTAAATGAACCTTCCTGAGTTTAAGATCCATGGTTAGGGGAGGAAACATATTGGGCCTAAATGTATCTTTGTGGATTTGGTTTCCATGAAAAAAACATTTAAAAACCACAACATAGACCCTTTATAGGAAATATTTGGCATTAGAGTTGAAAATGGATGCCACTATGAGGTTTTTCACATGGAAGATGGGTATAAGTGGAGGGAAAACATGTTCCTTAGGATATTGTTAAATTTTCTAGTCTGAGTCCTTGAATCAACATGAGACTCTTTTGTAAGAGTTTTATTATGTATACAATACACCATAAAAGTTTAAAAATTTTGGATACCACTTTTTCTTTGATTTCACAGTGATTTCATGCATTTTTTTATTTGAATGATTTCATGCATATCATATAACATAGCAAACATACTTTGTCTTTAGAAAAAAGAAAATTCTAAATCCCAAAACCTAATTTTAAACCAAAATTAATCTAGATCAACGAAGTTGAATCACTTTCATCCATCACTTTCATCATTGGGTGAAAGGAAACTAAGTTATGCACTTAGCGTAAAGTGAAATGAAGGTGTTGATACGAAAAGAGGAAAAATAACACCGATGTTAAAGGAGTTTGATATGGTGGGGAAAAGTGAAATTCACACACTGATGCAAACTGGAATTCGCACACCGATACAAATGAAAATATAATGATGATGCAAAAGTAAAGTAAAATGAAGGTGTATAACAAAATTTAGAATAGATTTGTTTTGTCGATAATCAGTGATCCCTTTTCACTCTTTTCTCTAATGAAAATTTAAATGAGATCGATATTGAGGACCCATAGGAGGAATACATTCAATGATTCAGTTTCCTATAACCGAAGAGTATATACCAAAACTTATATTCAATAATGCTAAATCTGGTATCGAGATTGAAGTCCATTTTCAGTAGTGGAATGAATTGTACGAAAAGTTCAGAAATGAACATTATCCATATGTAGTTCCTCATAGTAGCCCTACCATGAGGGAGACCAGTGACAAGGTTTTCATGAATATAAGAAAGTCTCAATTGCATTCTGTTGCAGCGAGAGAACATGGCATGCCCTTCTCTGAGGCTATTGTATGGATTATTGATCACACTAATTTAAAGAAGAGTATGAGTGTAGATGAGAAAGAGTGTGTGGTCTCTTTCTTAGTTGAGAAGTCAAAAACATATTAGGTTTCCAAAACCTAAAATCCTTTTAGTTACTCCTTTTGAGAATGATTTTTATGACAAGCATGATCTGGGAAACATTTTGGCAAGTTGGTGGAAGGAAGATAAAAGGTTCTTCCACAAAGCCAATGGTTGTTAAGTTATGACAAAGTTGAGATAATTGTGTACATGTATCCTATGCAATTGTTATTATGATTGTATGGAAAGAGATGACATGCATGGGTATCATTAGCTTACATAGTGGTCACAACAACAGGAGGGTTGTTCAATTGGGATACCATTTTATCCAATCAACTTACTTGTATGCATGATAGGAAAAGGAAAACCATAGGGTTTTGCCTTCCTTATATATGGATTCTTATTTATTAGATTTTGCATGCTTTAAATATATTTTCAACCCTTAATATTTGTTGGTATATTTCAAAGGCTCTGGTGCATGTTCATTTTTTAATTTTATGGGACAACAAGTACAAAAGACATTACCTGTTCATTTGCGACTTCTTCTTGGCACTATTACACCTAACTTCAAAGTGAATTAATAGAAATGGTTCGACTTCAATTACTATAAATGCTTGATAATAAATTTAGATCCTTCGAAGATGATATTCAAAGAGAGATGGAAAATAAAATATTAGGGTTTGACACTCAACTACACAAAATGGAGGCTAGATTACAAGAAATAGAAAAAAGCAACCAAGAACAAAAACAATCAATGAAGGAAGAAGAGGTGGATGACAATAGCAATCTTAGGGACAAAATTAAAGAGTTAGAAGACAAAACAATTAACGATTTGGCCCTAAATAGTGTGGAACACAAATTGGATATCAAACCTATTCAAGAGGAAATTAATAAACTCATAGAGTTATATCATGAGAATAATAAAAGAGGCTTGAACCTCATAATTTTTGGTATAAAATAACATAAATATGAGGACACATTAGCAATAGTAAAGCAAGAATTAAAAAATAAATTACAAATTGAAACAATTGGCCTTATAAAAGCAAAAAGATTGGGAAAAACAATTGAACATAAAGATAATTTGATTCAGGTTATGATTAGCTCTAATGTCCATAAATATTACATACTAAGTAAAAATCCAAACTTAAAAGGTTCTATAATATTTATAAATGAAGCCCTCATTCCAGAAGATGAAGCTAAATTAAGGAAGGAGGTTCAAAAGGTAAAGGAAGCTAGAAAGGAAGGAAATAGGCAATAATTAGGAACCGAAAAAATATTATCATTGATAGAGATCAATATGACAACAATAAATAGCAATTTGGGACACTCTCGATCCTATTTTGGAACTGTCATGGTTTTCCATGGAGTAAAGGGCCTATACTAAGATGGATATTGAGTGACATTGACATTACTCTCTTGGTTGAAACTTGGGAGCATGAATAATGTAAGGTCCCTCATATCGAAGGATTTGTTTTGTGGTCCACATGGAACAAGAAGTCCTCCTGTAGAGGGATTGGATGCATATCATGTTACATAAAAATGAACATCCATCCTCACATCCGACTTCATAAGGAAGATCCTCTCAATCAATACATATGGATGGAAATATCTTGTAATAATGCTAAGAAGATTTATATAGAAATATGTTATTTCACAACTATTAACTCTACTTTTTATACAAAAACAATCTAGATCAGAATTGTCCCTACAAAAGTAAGTAGAGAAAGATATCTACAATAAATAAAAAAAGTGCAGGGAATGTCTCATATTGTTAGAAGATGCAAAAAGCATCATAGATTGTATTGGTAATTGTTACCTACAAGAGGACTTGAATTATCTAAGGATTTTGGGTGCAATTGTAGTGCCTCATATATTACCTAAATATCTACCATACATAATTGTTATAGGTAAAATATCTTTTGAGACACACCTTCAAGGGTTCAATGCCTCGTTTTTGTTTCACATAAACAAATGAATTTATATTATAAAAATGTTGTAGCTAAGCTAAAAATTAAGAAAGTAAAAATTGATTCAATAAAAAATAAGGAAGAACTATTTTAATACATAATGTTATCCTCTCTAGCAAGAGAAAAGAGTAGCTAAAATTGGGTGTTTCCTAATATACTTACAAGTATAAATCCTAACATGTATTCCGAGAAACAAAGAAACTTTGAAAAACATTAAAAGAAAAAAACTAAGAAAACTTAAGTCCATTGTCCACTTGAATCTATCCCTCTGCATATGAAGCCAGCATATGAATGACTTGTTGCACAAAGTACCCAATGAATGATGTTTTTGAACCCACAATGTTTGGTACCTGACTCTATGTCCTAGTATGGATGCCCATCAATGTTGTTGCACTCTGCTTGAGAAGTCAGTTTTCCTACCTAAGGTACTCAATGTATTTTTCATCACTGTTTTTCACTTCCAAAATTATTTTTATATCCATATTTTTTCTCTCCTCATGATCCTAAATTCTATATTCAATGCAAGAAATGGTTTTCTTGGTGGAAAACAAGGTTGTTTTTGTACTTGAATTTTCCTTTTAATCTCCTACAATTCACACTAGTTACAAGAGAAAGAAATTTTTTAGTTGTGCCATATTGCGATCAAAACCTAACTATAAATAAAAAAAAGAAGTCACAAAGGGAACCCAAAACCACTATGTAATTAAACCAAATAATCAATATAGCGTGCCAATGAAGTGCTAGGGGGAGGGATCATGCAAAATAAGGGATTTTTTATCACTGAGAAGCAACTGATTCCTATCCAATTTCCACCAAGGTCAACACAAATAAACCCAACAACCTTCTGAACAAGTTTGCACATAGACTGTCACAATGTCAGAACCTATATAATGCTCCTTAATCACCATGAAAACTAAGAATTACATTAATGGGATAAATTCCCCACCTTCATTAATAATTAAGTGAGGGGATGGAAGATATGGTTGTGTGTGCACTGACCTAAATACAACCCAAATGGGTGAGTGGGTTGATTTAAGCCAGGTGTTATGCAATGGACTTCCCTATACAAATGACAATTGTTTTGGATATGATTGTTGATGTTCCTCATCATTTTGATTAGTGGCATGAAGGACCCCCAATTGTTTTTAGAGAGATACAAACTTTCTTAAGGGAGATATATAGTTTTGAACGACTAGCTTTCTTTTAATATACCTTGATATAGGTTGCAAGCCTCCTGGGGAATTGCAGTTCATATTCCTAAGGACATGTTAATATTACAACTTCTGGAATAAATGTTATTTCTTTGATATTCTCCAAATTTATTTGACCACTGTGTGGTGAGGATGTCTTCACTACCTTATAACTTCCTTAGTAATGAGTTCTGAGTCACCTATTACAATTATTTATTTATATTGATCTAAGCTTATTAAATTCAATCCCATATATCAAGATATTGTTTCGTCCTATTTGTTACTGGATCAACCTAATACTCAAGAAAATGATATTCTTCATGTTCCTTCAGAGTCATAAATTCCACCCTGCCTTTCACCTACCATCCCTAGATTGCCTCTTGAATCCCTATCAAAGAAAAGACTACATTTTTGTTTTTTGCCTCCAATTTGCAAAATATTCCTCACTCATTCTAAGATTCCATTTCTCCTTGGGAACATTATAAGACAATTGTTTTTGGATATCCACTTTTTAGAGATTCAAAATACTTCCTACTCATGACCTCTCTTCCTGATCCATGCCATGCCACGAGAACCCTCTTAAACCTTGAATTTGAACAATTTTCTCTACCAAGATACATGCAAGAGAGGCTACCTTGGTGAGAGAGAGTTTTATTTGATGAAATATCACCTTATTATGAGCTAACCATATCTCCTAGAAAACAAATTTAGGATTGGACATCCATATTTTCTTCTAGCCTACAACCATTTATGAGCAAGGACCTCGCAGATAAATTTCTTTCTTAATTCCTTGTACACATGTTCCCATGCCTTCTTAGAAAAATGAAATTCAAGAAAAATATGATAATTATTTTTTCTTACCTCACAATAAAGAAAAAACATAGAGGGGCCCTCTATCCCTCGCTTTTGTATATTATTAGCAGTTAAAATTTTTCAATGAACCAAGACCAACATAACGAATTTATGATGCAGGAGCATCGCCAACATCAAGCGAGCCAGCGTGGAAGCGAAAGACAGCTAGACAAGCCAGCACAAATTTTGAAACTGCCTTGAAGTTGTTGCGCAAATATTAAATGTAACCATTAAGAAGAAGCACACTTGTATAATGTAAATGGACCTTGAGCGATTTGCTCTCGTCCTTAGTAGGTAGAAGGCATTTAAAGTAGTTAATGTAGGTAGATAGAATTTAATTCTAGATTAGACAGTTTTGGAGCACAAGAGGGAAACGGGATATAGACACCCTCATTATGTATTGTAACATTATTATGAACATTGATGAGAAGAGAGCAAGAGAATGCAGAGAGCTGTGTAAGAAAACCCCTATACAAATATTTGGATTAATAGAAAGAGTTTGATTCAAATTCATGGTTTTGTGTTGATTCTTTGTGTATTGATGTTGAATGATATGCTCATGAATTTTTGCTTCCTGTTATACATTTGTTTTATGTGTTGTGTATATGATTTCATGTTTGAGTTTGAAGTCTGAAACAGTGAGTGAATGAGTTTCAGTTGTTTCTCTATCTGAACAAGGATTCCTGCAAGGAATGTAGTTGAAGTGTCCGCAAGGAGTGCGTTGAAAAAGGGTTCAGATAGAGATAGCTTTTATTCTCGTCCATTCAGAAGTGCAGTTGGGGCACAGGAGCCATGCAAGGAGTGCACAGGCCAAGTGAAGCTTCAGAGTTGCGAACCTGAGCAAAGTGTTGAGAGACTACTGCTGCAGGTGTTCACAGAGTCGAAAAGAATTCATCCACTTGGAAGTGCTTGAAGGTTGTCGCAAGGAGTGCACGCAAGGAGTCTTTTCTAAGACTCAAAGTTATAAGGAAGCTCAGGAAGGATAAGGCCTTCGATATTGTTGAAGAGCAGCGCAAGGAAGATGTGACTTGAAGTTCGTAAGAAGCGTCGTAAGTTTGTGCCACAAGTGGATGAGGTTCCGCGAAGGAAGAACGGATGGTCGGTATTTTCCGAGGAGGATTCGCGACATCCCGTGAGCCGTTAGATCTCACGAAGGAGTAGGAGAGTTACGGGGGAAAAGAATCAAAGGTTTCTAAGCTCAGGAGGGGTAGGACCGTAGATCCGAGCCATGATGGTTGTTGTATTTACACGTATCTACGTGCATTGGAGTTTCGTGGGTTGAAGTCTCGTGAACAGTGCAACAGGAATCGTGATATTCCGATACGCGATATCCCGAAAGCCAAGAGGTTTTGTGTGGGGCCACAGCGGAATCGGTGAGTGGACAGGTGGCATAACATTTCGAAGTTTCGTGGTGAGAAGTGTCGAAACATTTGCATCAAGATTCGCTATACCGCGAAGTCTAAAATCTCGACAGAAGTGACGAGACGTTGAATAGTCAACTCGCGAGCGCATCGGAGTTTCGGCTAATCGGGATTCGGGAGTCGGGGATACAAGTTGTTTGACATCGCGAGTGCCAAAATCGCAATAGAAGAAACCCTTATAGGAAAAGGGGAAAGGTCAGCGTTGACTATTGTCGGGTTTCGGGGATTCGAGAGACCAACGCTCGACCACTGACCTCGCGAATTCGCGAAGTCCGATCTCTCGATTGTAAAAAGGGGGATCCCCCAAGGATTTTTGTGGGTGTAGATTTCCCGAAATGGTAATAGAAGGACCGTCAGTGTTCTTCGGGTCGTGAAAGGAGGAAAGATCCTGTGTGCACGCCGACCCTTCGACCTGCGGGTTGTGGGTGTCGCGCGGGTTTCCATCAATTTACTTTGGGGAGAGAGTCACCTTTCCAAACGTACTACTAAAGTTTATATTTTGGGGAAAAGGGGAGTATAGAGAAAGACTACAATATCCTTCTTTAATTGTGTATCCTTTCAAACCCCACCCTCGATTGTCGGGCACAAAAGGATCGATTGGGGTGCATCCTGCTAGAATTTTGTAAAGAATATTTACTTAGCCAAAGATATCTTTCAAAGGACAAATCATTTTCCAACCTACATACATTCCTTCCTCACTTCACTCAATGATGTCCGAGAGATTGATATCTCCATGTCTTAGGCACTAATATTATAAGGGTCTTATATCATCTATTGTTTTTAAAGGTGGGCTTCTAATAATTCCATCTATCCAAATATTTATTGACTTTCGATCTCCTAGAATCCATGGAATTTTGAAATGAATTAGAGGAGTTGTTGATTTGAAAATCCTCCATATAGTTGACCCTTTGGAAGCTAGTAAAGGAGAATCCACGCATCTTTTCCTTATTTCATTAAAGTGCTTACAACGAATCACATCCTTCTAACATTCTTTTTCTCCTCTTACTAATCTGCAAATAATTTTTGTACCCATAGAAATATTCATAAGAGAAGGATCTTTTATTGCAATCCCTCCTATATTTTCAAGATCATGTAATATTCTAGTTGATCAAATGGATTTATTTGAGTTCGAATTACTTCCTTCCCATGTGAATTTTCATATATTCTGGATATATATTCCATAATCAAACCCAAACTCCATCGCCATAGAAAAAAGGAAAGAGTGATGAATCTAGTTGAAAGCAATTGCGATATCATTTTTTATGACCATTCTCTTTTTTATGTACCCTATTGGTATGAATTACTTCCTGAACAAGAATAATATTGTCAACTATCTATCTTTTCTACATGAAACCACTTTGATTTAGTAATTCATTTTTGGCATGACTTTCTTCATTCTATTTGCTGTGATTTTAGTTAGAACCTTGTAAGAAGATCCACAAAGAGATATTGGTTGAAAATGGGTAAAAGTGGAGGGGTTTGCTTCATTGGGGAAGTACAATTCAACATCCTTTTAAAATCATTTTTCACTGGACTCCAAAATACTTTGAAAAGGTGGATTGAAAGTCCATCTTGTCTTGCTGTTTTTTATCCTATTCCAAACTCCAAACAACTTGTACAATTTAATCCTATTCTATTTGTTTTGTAAGGAACATGGTATCTTCTCTATTTATAGAGTGAGGTATGTAGTATGCCATTTCTCTAATGTGTGCATTTTTCATTCCTTCTTCCTCCTAAGTGTATAACACCTCAAATTGTTGCTTAGCCACATCCTGAATTCTTTTGTGAAATCATCTATGTTTTGCCCACCTTTTGTTTGAATTTTTTTAACTCAGTTTCTAATGGGTTCCTAAATTGGCATACTTTCAGCACTCTGATGCAGGAGAATCACTCCATCTCAAACACACACCAGTTAATCAATACGTGTGGTGCACATTCAATGAAGGAGAGGTGTCGCCCTCTCATTTTGTTTTTCCTCGAGAATCCAAGGTGTGATCCAGGCATTAATGGAAGACAAGATGGAAGAGCCAAATCGTACTTTCGCACAAAATGGATATAAGGCCACCATTAATAGGCTGGCGATAAAATAGATCTGCGTCCGATTTGGAGAATAATTTCCATCATTATACTTTGGCCTTTCGATAAGCATTAGGGATGGTGATTTGACACCATTAGTTATCTTGCGAGGGAAGCTCGTAGAGCCCCTCTGGTATAAATCTTTGTATTGTAAGCAAAGGAGAGGTTAGACTAAAATAGGTTAGCTAGTTAGGTAGTGAATTGTTAGACAAGATGGGTTGTAAGGAGACATAAAGAGAGTCGAGACTCAATTGTAGTTTGGAATCCACCATTGTAAATTGACATTCCACCATTAATAGAAAAATGACTATTTTTCTTGTTTTACATTTATATTCAATGGATGTTGTGTTATGAATGTCATTTGCATGCTTGTGAATTGTAGATGGATGTTAGAAATTGTTTGCAAGGATAGAGATACAATTTTCTATCCGCGAGTGTGCTAAGTTAAGTCTGGTTCTCTAGGCTAAGTGCAAGGAGTGTGCAACAGAGAGGGGAGACTCTGTAAGCCAATGCAAGGAGTGCATGTCTGAACTCAGTGGAGTCAGAAAAGAATTTGTCAGGAGGGCACACCAGATTAATTCACAGACTCGGGGAGAAATTTAAAGGCGGTTAAGTCCCTTGAAAATAAAGACTATGTAGAAAGAGGGACAGTTCAGAGTTACTGAACACTCTAGAATACTCTGCCAGGAGGGAATCGAGCTTGTGTGAGAATTCACAAGAACAACATGGTGGGAGGTGTTGAAGAATCCCAGAATTGTTGAATATTCTGGTGAAGAAAGGCTTTGCAAGGAGTGCAATGACAAAGGAAAGGAGATTCCTTACACCTTTTCATAAGGCCGAGGGAGAAGTCATCAAAGAACTGAGTCAAGCACAGCGAGTGCATTTGGGGTGCTGAGATCTCACCTTATAAGATCGGGAGGAAGGGCAAGAAACTGCCAGGAGGGAACGAGAAACTCACAGAGGAACTTGAAACCTTGAAGGTTTTCAAGCCAAGTAAATTCGCAGGAGGGTTGCATAGATTTTTGCGAGGAGTGCAGAAAGTCACGAGAATAGACTAAGTCTTGAAGGGAGAATTTGCGCTAAGTGTGAAAATAATTCAAGGACTTTCTGAAGTCCCAAAGATGGAGAAGTCACCCATAGTCAAGGAGGAGACAGGTGGCAAAAGATCGAGAGGTTCGGGAGTAAGAAATTCGGGAGGTTTTCCAGAAGCAACGAGAGGATCTTTGCGAAGTCGTGAAGAGTGATTTAGATCCAGGCCATTGGCTATGGAAGGACGCGTGGAAGACGATCAACGCATCATTGATTTGTGATAAAAAGAAATAGAGTCAAGAAGAGACAGGACTCACGAATTCCAAACTCGCGGTTTGATCATAGTCGTTGATCACGAGAAGAAACAGGACCGTAGATCGGGTCCCGAAACATTCATCGATTTAGAAATCGGGAAAATGAAGAAAGCAATTGGTCCACGGTCATGAAGGGATTTGGTCCATGGTCACAGCTCGTGGTCATATCAAGGGAGAAAATTAGCATCTAGAGCTAAGGTCATTTACGCAAGAATTAAAAGCGCTAAAGAGAGGATCCACAGGTGCCACATAGCGGGTGTCGAGGAGGAAAAAAAAAGGCCTGTGTCAAGTCAAATTGGTCCCATCGGGAGCTCGAAAAGTCATTCGACTCAACGACTTGATCGATACTAGACCCGAAGGTCATGCCATCCATAAGGAGGGAAGGCGGTTGTCACCAAGAGTGGTATCAGAGCTTGATTTCTCTCAGGCGGTGAGAAGGGGATACATAGATAGTCTCAGAGATTGATTTCTCTCAGGGGAAGGGAAAGAGATAAAGGAGTTGGTACAGAATTGACTTCTGTAAGCCAGGGAAATAGGGTGCAATGCTCTATTGGAATTGTTATGAGGTGTGCAGAAGACGGTAAGAAACCAGGTAGGTTGTAGGCAGAGCAAGATGATCGTCGAAGGTCATGAATGTGAACAAGGAGAAGTCCACTTGCAGAAAAGCAGAGCGGAGATGGACAAGGAGCTCAGTGAAAAATTAGAGTGTAGATGGAGAATCTTGCATTCAAGATGAAGCAGGAGTCAAAGGTACATTGGAGGTACAAATAGCCTTTGAAGAGGACAATGGGATGGCCTATTCAGAAGTTGTTGGCTAAGAGGCAGCAATAGATGTTAAAGAGGTGGCTAAGGCATGCTAAACACCTCGATCATGAGGGAAAGAGATTTGGTAGGAGTCTCATATACTGCCAGGTGGGAAAGGGAGAAGAGGTGATCTCAACTGAGAGTTCATTGGAAGATGAGGAGGCATAAGAAAAACTTCACTCGGATGGAGATTCACGCAAGAATGTGATCCGCATGGATTAAGATGATGACAAGTTAGAAAATTTCATCACAGTGAAGGAGGAGGATCAGAGGGATGTTCGGATCATTGGATGAGTTGACATATTCCTACCAAGAGACCGAGGAGAGGCTATCACAGATATTGCAGAGGCGACAGGAAGACAATAAGAAGAAACTGTCATGGAGGAAACAAAACAGATACTAATGTATGTCCCAACAGAAGGGGAACACCCAGTTGAGTTATTCAGTCAATGGGAATTGGAGTTGAAGGAACGGGAGGATCAGTTAAGAAATCCAAAACCGAAATGTGGCTGCCAAGGAATATCCATGCCGGAGGAGATACACTAGCACAAGTCACAACTAGAGGAATTCGAAATGGGAACAACCGAAGGACTCGCAGGAGAAAATCTGTGAAAAGAAGTGGTAGCTGAGCAGCAGTTCAATGATAAGGAGTCTGCGGGAGTGAAGATTGCAACAGAGTGGCTAGTTAAGACTACAAAAGGATAATATCTCATGGGGAATAGTATGATTCGTCCATCGACAAGAAGCAAGTGTAGCAAACTAGTCTGCAATAGAAAAACCAGTCGATAAAGCATATGGACAAGGTGATCGAGGAGATAAGAAAGTTGATGTCAAAGTCAACAGAGGAGTTGGTTAGCAAGAGGGAGATGAACAACAGGAAACCTGCATGAGCAACGGGGATGATGCAGGAACAACAGTGGCAAAGTAGAGGAGCCGAGAGATAGCCCCAGGAGAAGGTTTGGGATCCAAGTGGATTTCAGCCACGTTGGAGAGCTCATGAGTAGGAGCTCATGATTTTTTCCATTGTGGTGCACATTCAAGGAAGGAGAGGCATCGCCCTCTAAAACAATTTTCCTCGATAATCCAAGGCGTGATCCAGGAATTAATGGAAGACAAGATGGAAGAGCCAAATCGTTCTTTTGCACAAGATGGTGATAAGGTCGCCATTAATAGGATGACAAAAAAATAGATTTGTGTCCAATTTGGAGCATAATTGCCATCATTATAATTTGGCCTTTCGATAAGCATTGGGGATGGTGATTTGAAACCATTAGTTAGCTTGCAAGGGAAGCTCGTAGAGCCCCTCTAGTATAAATCTTTTTATTGTAAGCAAAGGAGAGGTTAGACCGAAATTGGTTAGGCAGTTAGGTAGTGATTTGTTAGACAATCTAGGCTGCAAGGAGATATAGAGAGAGCCGAGACTCAGTTGTAGTTCGGACTCCACCATTGTAAATTGGCATTCCACCATTAATAGAAAAATGATAGTTTTTCCTGTTTTACATTTTTTTTCAATGGATGTTGTGTTATGAATGGCATTTGCATTCTTTTGAATTGTAGATGGATGTTAGAAATCATCTGCAAGGATAGAGATAGAGTTTTCTATCCGTGAGTGTGTTAAGTTAAGTCTAATTCTCTAGGATAAGTGCAAGGAGTGCGTGACAGAGAGAGGAGACTCTGTAAGCTGATGCAAGGAGTGCATGTCTGAACTTAGTGGAGTCAAAAGAGAATTTGTCAAGAGAGCACACCAGATTAATTTACATACTCAGGGCATACTCAGGGAGAAATTTCAAGGCGGTTAGGTCCCTTGAAAATAAAGATTGTGTAGAAAGAGGCACAGTTCAGAGTTACTGAACACTCTGGAATACTCTGGCAGGAGGGCATCAAGCTTGTGTGAGAATTTGCAGGAACAACATGGCGGGAGGCGTTGAAGAATCCCAGAATTGTTGAATATTTTAGTGAAGGAAGGCTTTTCAAGGAGTGCAACGACAAAGGAAAGGAGATTCCTTAAACCTTTCCATAAGGTCGAGAGAGAAGTCGTCGAAGCATTGATCCGAGCACAAGGAGTGCATATGGGGTGCCGAGAGCTCACCTTATAAGCTCACGAGGAAGGGCTAGAAACTGCGAGGAGGGAACGAGAAACTCGCAGAGGAACTTGAAACCTTGAAGGTTTTCAAGCCAAGCAAAGTTGCAATAGGGTTGCACAGATTTCTACGCGGAGTGCAAAAATCCATGAGAACATCCTAAGTCTCGAAAGGAGAATTTGCGCTAAGTGTGAAAAGAACTTGAGGACTTGTTGAAGTCCTGAAGACAAAGAAGTCACCCATCGTCAAGGAGGAGACAAGTGGCAGAAGATCGAGAGGTCTGGGAGAAATAACTTCGGGAGGTTTTCCAAAAGCAACCAGAGGATCTTCGTGAAGCCGCAAAGAGCGATTTCGATCCAGGCCATTGGATCTAGAAGGACCCGTGGTAGAGGATAAACTCATTGTTGATTCGCAATCAAAAGAAGCAGAGTCGAGAGGAGACAGGACTCGCGAAGTCCTAACTCGCGGTTTGATCACAGTCGTTGATCCCGAGAAGAACAAGGACCATAGATAGGGTCCTGAAACATTTACCAGTCGAAAATCAAGAAAACGAAGAAAGCAGCTCGCGAAAGTCCAGAAGTGCATGGTCACGAAGGGAGTTGGTCCACAGTCACAGCCCGTTGTCACATCAAGGGATAAACTTATCAACGAGAGCTAAGGCCGTTGGCACAACAATTAAAAGCACTAAAGAGAGGGTCCATAGGTGCCACATTGCGGGTGTCTAGGAAGAAAAAAAAGGGCCCGTGTCAAGTCAAATCGGTCCCATCAGGAGCCCGACGAGTCATTCGACTCGGTGAATTAATCGATCCTAGACCGGGAGGTTGTTCCATACCAAAGGAGGGAAGGGGGTTGTCAACACACTCGTATAATACCTTTTTTCTTACCATTTTCCACTTATCACTTCCTTTTGATACTTTCCTTATCAAAATTTTCCTTACTTATCATTAAGGTATGAATATTTCCCCATATGCCATTTTTATGTTATTCTTTCATATTTCCTAAAGGAACTTATTACTTTCATATATTAATACTGCTACACAAGAGTAGTATAGTAAATACAAGTCCTCAGAGTGGTTGTAATACCTCTCTCTTGTAAATCTGAGTGCACTTTATATTGTTGCAATTCTAGGAAGAATCCAATTGTTTAGACTCCAAGTGCATTGTTCGTGATACAAATC
This sequence comes from Picea sitchensis, assembly GCA_010110895.2. Classification (NCBI taxonomy): domain Eukaryota; kingdom Viridiplantae; phylum Streptophyta; class Pinopsida; order Pinales; family Pinaceae; genus Picea; species Picea sitchensis. Next base: position 2,586 of record SNQJ01S0116578.1, on the reverse strand, counting down.
TAGGTAACCATTACACAATCCAACTGTTGCAACTCCAAGCACACTCTTTGTTTTTATGACTTTAGACAATAACCACAACTCTAGGAATACTCTCCATTGTCGTGACTTTGAGTCTACCATTGTTGCAATTCTGAGTACAAATTACACCATCACAATAGTCAATACTACAAATGGTAGTTGGGAAACGATATGCACATAGGAAGTCAACATGAGGCAAGTAGTTAACTAAAAGAAGAATTAGTTTTCCTACCAAGTCAACACACACCCAATCTTCACTAAAGTTAGGAAAATTTAATGTAACTAGATGAACAACTAGATTCTCATGGTTGTCCATTCATTCCTTCTATAATTTTAGACATTATTCATAATGTATAAGAGCCTCAGCTTCCCCAGAGTTGGGGGAGAGGAATTTACTCTGGTAATCACATTCTTTTGTTAGTGTAATCTCCATACTTTTGTAATATAATTCTTGTTCCTACTTCCATTCACGCGTTGATGTGTTGGTGATCGTGTGATTTTGATTTCGTAGCTCATTTTCTTTTCTAAGGGGGTAGGTCCCCCTCCTTAGTCAGGTACTTCATTAGTGTAGGATTTAACCTTTCATTTTTTCTTATTTAATTCTATAGTTATTTAATTTCTTAGTCTACTATAATTCTAAAATCTAGAAGAACAACCATCCCAATTCATGTTTCATTGATATTTGATATTTTACTCTTAAGAATTGGTAAACTTAAACTGTAATTTGACATGATTCAATTTTTGCGAGTTATAGTCATAGAAATGTTGTAGCTCTTTATTGTTGTCATTCACAAGTGTGACTTTCCTTTCCTGAAAGTATGATATATACTTCTATGAAACTTAGGAAATAATATAGTTTCATGACTTAGTTAAGTATCTTGAACCCTTGTTTTGTGACATTCAAAGTAATACAACCCCTTAGAAAAACAAAACTACAACTTACATATACATTGTGCGATAGTTTGTAAGTAAGATATGACCTCAAATTGATAACTATATGTACACTTTTCGATTAATCGATAATTAAATATAAAGTAACTGAAAAGTCCATCATTTTTGGTGCCATTGCTAGGGAAATGTCAAAAGAAGGTAGTTGTTATTTATGTGTGTGTATTTTCTTCATTACAGTAGATTAAATGTTATGATTTCTTTTTGGACTAATTGTTCAACGCAATATGCTTCTCAACTGTGGGGTATGCCAACACAACAATGGGTAGTTCCTCCTCCTCCAAACCAATTATGGAAATAGAGATGGAGAAACCCTATTATAGGAGGACCTCAACAACCTATGACACATCCACCCATGCAAATCCTTCCTCCTCCCCAAATGAAAGTATCCACATCTTCCCCTCCTCGACCACCACTACCTACAAAACCCATACCTAACCTGAATAATGGAAATCCAAGTCAACCAATGCAAGTTGTTGGAATTGCAACCTAACCTACATACTCCATCTCTTCATTGGATTGTAACATTATTGTAGTAACCGTATTAATTTAACATCCATTAAATTCCATAAAATGAAACAGTAACTTCTACTTGATTTCAGAAACTCAGTATTTTCTTATAAATTCAACACATACGCATATAAATTTATCAACGAATAATAATTTCATAACAGAAATAAATAAATACGTAATTTAAAATACCTTGGTCTGATGCTAACTTCCATTAGTCTTGTTGTCCTTCCTGTTGTTTCCTTTCCCAACTCGATGCCACTGACCAACTCTGCCCAAACCGACTAACCTCCCAGCCAGCTAGGAGCAGCCTGTCCGACTCCCTAGCTCCAGGAAATCGAAAGGAATCCTGGCCCCAGTGCCCAAAACCCCTGGCAACCCGGTGCCCCTTGCTTCTGATTCAACCCCCCTACTTCTAATTCAATGAAAGCCCCCAAATCCAAACTCCTCACACCAGCCATCTCCACCCCAAATTCCCTCACCAAAAATCCTCCTCCCAAAAGAATGCTTTTCACCGTAAGACTCTCCCCGTCATATTCCCCCTTCACCGACTCTCCCCCTTTCATTAATTTCCTTATCCATTTATTTATTATCTTATCCCCTTATATTTAATATCTTATCCCTTTATATTTAATATCTCATCCCTTTATTAATATATTATCCCTTTATTAATATCTTATCCCTTCCCGTGTACATAAGTCTTTAACAAATTAAACTTATTAACCCCTTTAATTATTTACTCAATTAATTAATAAGTCAATTAATAATTAATTAATCATTGATAGATATGAACAATTAATAATAATTAATTAGTTAATATTATTTAAGAAATAATTATCATTTAGCTAACATTTTAGGACAGTCAAATTATCAAATTAATTATAATTTAATAATCCTATACATCTATTTAAGTAGGGTCGTTACATAAACCCACCCTTCAGGAAACTTCGTCCCGAAGTTAAGGTACCTTATGGTACAAAGGAAAAGAAACATGGTTCACACATTCATAACAATTAACCGACACTATCAGTAAGTAAGTCAAGAAAACTCATACATACTAGTGCATATGTACAAGAAATGTATGTGTAGCTAGTACATACAAGTCTCGTG
>SNQJ01S0116577.1:4811-24216 GCA_010110895.2 Picea sitchensis | reverse complement strand
GGGAATGGTGATATGGGGGTGTCGGTTAGTGAGTCGGAAAGGTTACGGGGGTTTGTGGGGTGTGTGTCGGGGGGGTTATGCGGGGTCTGTGCAGGGGTTGTCGGCTGGTGGATGGTGGCAATTGTGCAGGAGTGTCGGGGAAGTGGGTGTCGGGTGGAACAGAGGTGGGTGTAGGTTGTGGGATCGGTGTTGTGTGAAGGCGTAGGGGTTGTGTGAGGGCGTGGGGAAACGAGAATTATGGGGATGGTTATGGGAGTGGGAATAATTATGGAGCTGGATAAGAACGGTTACGGGAGACAGGTTACAGGTGGGGGGTTTGGGGAATTGGGTACAGGTAGGGGGTTTAGAAACGGGGTGGGTTTGATGGCGGAAGTTGGATTAGAATGAAACCTTTGATACCACTGTAACATGAAAGTTATTCTTTACTGAGAAATGAATATTTCTGAATATTAATATATGAGTGAATATGATAAAATTGATAATTACACTACCCTCGTGACGGTTTCTATATAGCATTGATTGGTCACGAGGTGAGGAGGTACATGCCTCTTGATGAAGAGGTACGTGCCTCTTGATTTAATTAAATGATATTAATTATTATTACAATTTATTATATTTATTATTATTATCATTTTTATATCCGTAACATATATTGTTGCAACAATAATTGATAGAAGGTTGAAAAGGAGCAAGGCTACTGGTGTGTATATACCATTTTATGTGTTTCTTTACATAAGATTAACGATCATTCTAATGGTCTGCATATTTTGTAAATGATTTTAATATTTGTGTAACATCGTCCTACTCTTTTTCTTACAATGAAAATTCCTTTGAATGAACCGACAAGGGACCGTGCCTTAGCATCATCCCAATGCAGAGAATTTAGTTACAAAGAGATCAAGTAAATAACTAGTGGCTTTGGAAGGCAAATTGGCAAAGGAGGATTTGGGCATGTATTCTATGGTCGTCTGCAAAATGGATTGGAGGTGGCCATCAAAGTACTGTCAGAAACATCGAAATAAGGAGACAAGGAATTCTGCACAGAGGTAAATATGATTGCCTTAGGATTTGGGCCTATATTCTATGGTCGTTTGCAAAATGGACTAGATATGGTCGTCAAAGTACTGTCAGAAACATCAAAGCAAGGAAACAAGGAATTCTGCACAGAGGTAAATATGATTGCTTTAATTGATCACGGTTTCATGTTTTCCTATATAAACAACAACACAAATTTGTCATTAAAAATAAAATATTTTTATCTCTAGACAAGTACTCGGGCATTTTTTTTGAAAGATATGTGAAAACGTCTCTGTGACTTACTAGAAAACAAATGGGTATAATACAGGTAAACAAGGAGACAAGTAGTTCTGCACAAAGGTAATTATGATTTCTTTGGGATTTGGGCTTGTATTCTATGGTCGTCTGCAAAATGGACTGGAGGTGGTCGTCAAAGTACTATTAGAAACATTGAAACAAGGAGACAAGGAATTTTTCATAGAGGTAAATATGATTGCTTTAATTGATCACGATTTCATGTTTTCCTATATAAACAACAACAAAAGTTGTCATTAAAAATAAAATGCTTTTTTTATCTCTAGATAAGTACTTGGGCATTTTTTTAGAAAGATATGTGAAAAGGTCACTCTGACTTTCTGGAAAAAAAATGGGTATAATACAGGTGAAAAAAAATGGGTATAATACAGGTTGCTATGTTTACGAAAGTGCACCATAAAAATCCTAAGAAGCTTCCCGATTGTAGTTCCATTCATAAATTAAAGTATCTTTCTTCCCTTCAATCCTTTCTTACGCCTTTCAGGACTCTTCGATGTCCAAGCTAGTTTTTACTAGCAAGGTAATGTGCACAAGGTTGTGTTATTCAAGTTACTCCGGTTGGATTCAACCACCCGCTTAATCTCTTCTTGAAAAAGGCAACAAAAAATATTGGCATAATGAGACTTGAACACGTGGCTGAATAAAGTGAAATGTGGCTTTGGTATTTATGGATATAATTTTTAATAATCAAATTTTCTAATTTCAAAATTTTATAAGACAACTAGGTATGTAACTCAAGAAGTACTTGGAATAAATAATCTTTCTTTTTCTGAATGGTAATATTCTTGATCCTCCATTTCCCCTTTCAAGTCAACCCACAATACCATGTCGTTGATTACCATTATCCTGAAATTGTTTAGTAACCACTGATAAGTTAGATTTATGGGTAGGAACTTCTAATCAAAGTATGTGTCTTGAAGCTATTTTAAACCGTGTGTCTTGAAGCTATTTTAAACCTTGTGTCTTACTTACAACAATGAACACACAAAGAAAAATACCAAATCGTCATTTTCCATCAGAGTAGAATTTTAAATTAAATTAAAATAAAGTTGTTTAAGATATGACATAGATTTATAATGTATACAAAACACAGTTAACACAAGGCATAATCTAATAAAGTGGCAATTTCATTAATGTACCATTGCACGACTCTATTTCATCCTCAAAAACAAAACACTTCCGCTATAAATGTGTTATATGACTTTAATATTAATTAATTAAAATAAAATATTAGTTTAACCCATTGGAGGTTTGCATAGATATTTGTTCCGCATTGTATTCTCTTTTAAGCTCGCAAATCGGGTTTGTATTCATGTTTTTTTTTTAATGTTGAGATCAATCGTATGCAAATTGAAATTCTAAAGTTTAGATGGACAAAAGGTTTATATGTTTCAAATGTATCATATCATAAAAATCGTGTGTTATATTTGATATTATTTTATCCGAATTTTGCTATGTGTTATATTTGATATTATTTATCTAAATTTTACTATGTATTAAGGAAGAAGAAGATGAACCAGGGTTAAAATTTTGAATGAGACTATGGCGGGAAACACTGTTAATCACGGTGGCGGGGTTCTTGTTCCAAGGTTATAGTAGCAATGGAAGGGGATTACCCTTAGTGGAAAAACTCATCCTGTGCGGTATTACTCTTCCCGTGTTTTAAGATTGTAGATTTCTTGCATTTTTTTCTTAGGTCTATAGCTTACTTCTCCGATTTTTAGCTGAGATTTCTGCCATTTTTAGTCTGCTCATCTATTGGAAGGTCGTTGGTGGGGTCAGCGTATTAACCGCTACTCTTTAGTATCCTCGTTTTTTTCCCTTCTTGGTAACTGTTTTTTCTAGCCAGAGACTTAGAACCTTACTATTTCTGAGTAACCGTCGTTTACCTTATCGATTTTTTAGCTGAGTTTCAGATTCAAGTGTGTTTCTCGGCTATTTTGATGGTTGTTGTGGTGTTTTCAGATATTAACCATTGCTCTTTAATATCCTCTTTTCCCTTCTTGGTAACTGTGTTTACCATCTGGAGTTCTTCGAACCTAGCGGTTTCCGTGTTTAGAAATTTATTGAAGCTTACAGGTGGACTCACTACTTAATTGACTCCCATGTGACATTCTATTTATTATTAATGACACATGAACTTTGGTTAGCGGTGAAACTTGTCTATTGAGATATTTACAAGTGGACTCCAGGTGGCCACTAAATGGCACCCTCCGAACTAGCAGCTTTTAATGATGAGGTCTGAGGTTTGATGGGTGAAGCGGACGAAAGAATCTGGCAGGAGGTCGCTCTTTTCAAAACCATAGATAGCCCGAGGAAACAAAAAACAAACCATTTTCCTACTTTCTCGAAGGAGTCTGCTCCTCCTGTGCATTCCCATAGCGAGTGTCCACTCTGCGAAGGTGCAGACTATCAACCCTCCTTCACAGACTCCCTTCCTAGTTTATCCAACTCAGCTCTGGAGGTTCAACACCAAACTTATGGGGGAAACCAGAGTTTCGAAGGTAGAGAGGAGGGCTTCACTGGCTTCCGGAGGAAGGTCGATTGCAATTCTCCACCACAACACAAATGTAGAAGACAGTGGAAGTCAAATAAGGTATTGAGATGGTTGGTACTTGGTTCTGATATAGGATTGGAGGAAACATGTAGAATGGAAATCTGTTGTTTGGTTGGAAGGTTTTCTTATGGGAAATTACAGAGGGATACTCTCCTAGACTAGTTGGAAAAAGTCTGGGCGCCACTATTAGGCTATACCCCTGAGATTATCTACCTTACCAAACGCTGGTTGGGTTTCCTTTGTAGATCTCCGAAGGATGTATTGATTTTACTAGAGAAAAAATGGATTAATGGAGGCAGGAACCTCATGTTAAAAAGGTAGCGAGTGGCTTTTGATTCGACTATTGAGTATTTTTCTCAAAGACACCTCTGGGTACTCTTGTCAGATTTACCTTTGCACTTCTATAATGAAGGTGCGCTACAGGCTATTGGGAATACTCTTGGCCATTTTATTTCGGTTGATAAAGACTCGCTATCTGTGGTTTCAAGGAAGATTGGTCAGGTTTTGGTGGAAATGGATATTCATCTTGGGCCTTCGAAAAACCTAAAGATTGAATGGAGGGGTCGACGCTATCTCCAGCGGCTGGACTACTTAGGTGTTCCTTTTAGATGTAGCTTTTTTTGAAGCACTAACCATTTGTAGCGCGACTATAAAGGCATTGTTGATTGGGATGAAGAACCAAATGGAACAACTCTCGTGCATGACACTCAAGTTTCTTCTCTGGACACAAGGTTCTATGGTCCAGGACCCTTACACCTGGCTCAGGGAGATGACAACTCACTAGAGTCTTTGGATTCGGTAGTGGGTAAGTTGAAAAAAAATTGCCCTATTCTCTTTTCCTCTTTGTCTCTATGGGAACATGATGCTATAAACTCCTCAGAGTGGTTAAAACTCACGACGAAAAATGATGAGAACTCTCGATTCATAGATAGGGGTTTTTTTTTCCCCTCTAGTCAACCTGTTGGGTGTCAGAAGATATTGACTCCTTTACTGGATGTTTCCCCAAGAACTGATCCTACTACTTTACCCCGTTCCCAGGCTATGACTAGTGCTGGTATTCCACAGACCCTTTCAACTGGTTTGTTGGGTACTTCCTCAATAGAAAAATTGATTGGGTCGCAGTATCCTCAGCGGGAAGATCCCTCTTCTCTTCCTGGTTATCAGGAACCAGAGGAAGATGATACAACTCTTTATGTTGTTCTTGACTCCTTTTTACCATTTATCCGAGACCGAGACTCAACTGTTAATTTACCAATCTTCCTTGGCAAGTCTGTTATAAATCCCCCTTCTGATACTGGGGAGGCCAGTTCATCGTGTCTGCTTGCTGCTGGGACAGGGAAGGAATATGCCTGGTCTCGGGGGCTGGGCATTGAACATTCGCCTATTAAAACTAGAAGAGCGCGCAAAAAGTATGCTACCTTATCATCATTAGATTCAACTACTCCTTATACTTAAGAGGGTGGGGCACTTAGAGCAGTGAAGGCTCTGGCACGGGCTAAGTAATGATTATGCTCTCTCTCAAACTCAGAGGGACTGGAGGCACCCTTAAATTAGCCTCAGTTCGAAGTGTCCTTGATAAAAATCATCCTGATATTGTATTCTTACAGGAAACAATGGTTCATTCAGAAAAAAGCTAGAATATTTATGAGTACTTTAAGGATGAATTGGTTTAGTTGTGTTGTCAACTCTGTGGGAACTTCTGTGGAATGTTGGTTACTTGGGATCCAAATGTGTTCAATTTAGTTGCATTCCTTACCTGTGGTGGGATCTTATTTATAGGGATCAATTTAGCAAGAAAAAGGGAGGTTTCCTTCTTAAATGTGTACAAGCCCTATTTGGAGTGGAAGGAGTTTTGGACACAGATGGCAAACTCAGGTTTACTATAAAAAAGGAATCTTATTATTGCAGGGGATCTCAACTTGACCCTCTCCTCGAAATAGGTCTGGGGAGGCACTTCATCTGTGGGACATTCGACCGGTTATTTTAAATCTTTTTTCCAAGAGAAAAATCTTATAGATCTAGCCTCGGGGAAAGTTGTTCCTACGTGAAGAAATGGTCGAACTGGAGCTGATCAGATTTCCAAGAGATTGGACATATTCCTCATTTCAGAGGAATTGCTATCTAAGATTGGCATCTACAAGTCTTGGGTGGAATACCCTTTCATTTATGATCATTCCTCGATTCTTCTCTAGCTGGAGATGCCTCCAAAATTTAAAGCTTATCCTTTCAAGCTTAATCCACAATGGCTTATGGAACAAGAATTTGTGTTAATGGTTCAGGTAGTATGGAATGATTCAAAATATCTTGAAGAGCAAGGAAAACATAAAAGACTTATTTGAAAGTTAAAAAATATTAAGGACAATACAAAGCAGTGGAAAGATCTTTGTTACCAACAGGCAAATGCTCATCTCAGGGGTTTGGAAAAGGATATTAATTCACTGCTACAAAATACTCTGGAAGGTGATATTACTCTAGAGGACGAAAAATTATTAAAATCTATGGAACAGGAAAGGAGCAGGTTGATTAATGAAAGTGAAGAACTATGGCATCAACGCAGCCGAGCCATATAGATCCGGAGCGGTGATCAAAATACTAAATTTTTTCATAATTTCGCAAATTTCAGGCGCAATAACAAATATATATGGGAGATCATGGATGATGAGGGGCACATACACACAGGTCAAAAGAACATAAAAGTCGAAGCTATCAAACACTTCAAACATGTTTTCAAGGAGAATGATGATCCATCTACTCCCGAACAAGTCAGAGTGGTGGCAAAATTCTCTAGATTGATCACAGAAGTTGAAGCCGAAGTATTGTATGCTCCGATCCAATTGGAGGAATTAAGTGATATACTAACAAAATTCAAGATCGATAAGAGTCTAGGCACGGACGGTTGCACTGTGGAATTATTTTTACACTTCTTTGATCTAGTTTGGGGGGATCTTCTCAATATGGTCAAAGAGTCAAGACAAAAAGGCAACATTTCAGGAGGTTTAAATTCCACTTTTATAGCCTTAGTTCCCAAAGTAAACATGCCTCTTTCCTTTGGGGATTATAGACCAATCTCTCTCTGCAACCTATGCTATAAAATAATTTCAAAAATTATACCAAATAGGATAAATCATGTCTTGTCTAGATCGCTTTCTGAGGAGCAGCTAGGATTTTTACAAGGGCATCAGATCCAGGATGCTACAGGAACTTTTCATGAGTGCCTTCACAACATTAAAAAAAAAAAGATAAAATCCTTAGTTTTAAAACTGGATCTTCAAAAGGCCTATGATTGTATTAATTGGGTTCTATTGAGGATGATTCTTCTACAAATAGGTATGGGTTTAAAGGTGACGAACTGGATCATGAGTTGTGTGGTCTCAACTTCTTTTGCAATTTTAATAAATGGAGAGGCCACAGATTTCTTTAAAAGCAGAAGAGGTTTAAGGCAAGGTTGCCCATTGTCCCCCTTACTCTTCATCCTGTTTATGGAAGGATTAAGTTTATTATTAAAGGAAAGTCAAAGAGGATGGAAGTTGGCGGGTATAAATGTCTCTAGAACCATTAAAACCCTCCATATTTTATTTGTTGATGATGTAATTATTATGACAAATGCTACTTTGCACGAATGGTGGGAGACAGATAAGATATCAAAATATTTTTCGTTAGCTTTAGGCTTATTGATAAATGTTACAAAGTCCACCTTTCATCAAGTGGGATTATCGGAGCAGGAGTTATGTCCTAATAAATCCTTGTTTCCTTATAATTTCACTGATCTTGCCTCAGGATTCAAGTATCTCAGATATTATCTAAAGACTGGTCCAAAGGACTCTTTCTCCTTTTCCAAATCTCGGATTTGGCCCATTTATAGCCTTCAAAATGGAACTAAAGGGTCGAGTCAGAACGTTTCCAGTATATGGAAGGCCAAGGATCAGAGATCTCATGTCGTGACATGGAAACCTGACATTTAATTTTCATTTTCTGTCACAAATCCCGATGTACATAGGTTGTAGTGGAGCAGCCTACGTATACGCTCGTTGTATAGTGTGCAAGATGCGCACAAGTGGAAAAATATTTATTTTTGTCTCTAGATTTTAGCAACAGGGAAGATAAGTCTGCATAGGGAAATGGAATAAGGCCCTCTCTGGAAGATTGCATAGGGTGAGCCAAATCTTGCTCTAACAGATGCCCCCTAATGTGTGAGGTCAGAGGAGTATCTGTGATGGTCGAAATACATTATAAATAACCCAGAAGTGGAGTGGTAGAGAACCAACTGGATGAACTCAGTTGCTCATTACATTCTGCGTTGACTTTGCATACATGGCTGCCAAAAATTACACTACAGATCCATGTGAAAATATACCAAAAAAGTGTATGTGGCCATGAATAGGAAAACACAAATGCGGTTACATGCTAATAGCTGGCATAGTCATGAACAAGGCCCAGTAGAACCAGTCTCAAAACCAATCTAAAGATATTTGTATACCATGGAGTACAATCTGATCTCCCATGATCACTTAAGTCATATAGGTACTGGTACAATGAAAAGGAATCAACAACTCAGGAAAGTTGCGGCCACATAGTGATGTCTTCAAGTCTTCTACACAATCCGCCAAAGGTGCAAGTCTACATTATATGAATAAAGGAGTTGAGGTTGAACACAATGAGACATCGTTTGATTACCGGTCATTGATGTATACCATTAACAAACGCGAGACAACCTACCGATAATAAAAGTAGGTATCAAGGCACCGAGTACATTCTTGCAAGTGTGAATAGAGGAGCCGGTGTCGAACACCTGAAGAATCCATCGATCAGGAGACATTAATGTATTCCCAACTGTCGATGGTGAGAGAGCCTGCCACTAATGACTACAAGTCTCAAGGTACTCATAAGACTCTAGGTCCCATTTCTAGAATAAATGGGTTGACGTCGATGGAAGGAGACCCGTTGAAAGGAGAGCATTAAGGCATCTCTCATCAATCAGCACGAGGAACAAAGAAGGAGCTTCATGATTTGGTGGAAATCAGATGAAGAACAAGTTTCACGAACCAATGACCCGGTGCATCTTTCACGTGTGCCAAGTGCAAGCGGTACATGAGAAAGACCCTCTGAATAGTAGCCAATGATGAAAAACTGCTGACAAAGGCAAGGAAACTGCCAATAAGGCTAATGGCATCCAAGACACTGCACGAATCCCAATGTGTGAATATATGTCTTGCCGTCAAACACAAGGGAAACCACCCAGTCAACAACCAATGATGAAATGTCGATTGTTGGGCTCAAGGTGACCTACCAATGATGAAAGTAGGGCCAGGGTGCAGGATAGGACTACAATATCATGTGATTATGAGACAAACTGAGGGTATGGCCGACATGCCAAGTCAAGAGTTCTAAGGAGTGGACAACATGGGTTAATAAACTTCCTTTGAATGAGAGAATGAGACACATGGAGGACTCCGACAGCATAGACCCAATGCTGAAACCATGAGATACAGGAGGTATCGATAAAATTCTCTTATAGCGACTAGAAGAGTAACCAGTCGGTAGAGAAGACTCCGTAACGAGCTCAGCTTCCTAAGGCCATGCTAATCCAAAAATTATGATGAATGGACTCAATAACTTTGTGCTCTGTTTAAAGGCAACATGACTGCTGCAAACATAAGATAATACTCCCTTCCCGCCCATCTTTTTTTTATGTTTTCATAGACAAATGAATGCTATGATACAAAGGAGGAAACGAGTACCGCAAGTAAGCAAAACTAGTTCCAGCGGTAGAACATACCTATGCTCAATGCAAGGAAATGCATGCGGGAGATGGACACTCGGGGGAATGTTCCCTCCTAGGTATAGGGTGTCAAACTGTGAAGGATATAAACAAGGCTCTGTTTGGTTGAGGATGAAAAACTACTGAGGCAAACGGTTTATAACGTAAAGCGAGAACTGACTATAGGCTCAATACTGCAAGCAAGGGCATGAGATGCAATCACAACTTGACTCCAAAAAATGTCATTTTTCATGTCTTTTAGTCTACTTGGTGTGAAAAAGGGATAAACTTGTGCCAAATAGACATCATTTCAAATCCAACTTACGAGTGTGAAAAAGACAAGTTCACTCGGCAATCTTTTCACTTTTTGAAAACAAGTCGGAAAATAGCTTAACTAAGACTCACGACCTTTCAAGTCCAATTTAACAAGTGTGAAAGGGAAAAATCGCTCGGCAATCTTTTTGCTTTTTGATGACGAGTCTGAAAATAGCTTAACTAAGACTTGTGACCTTTCAAGTCCAACTTAACGAGTGTGAAAGGGACAAATCACTCGACAATATTTTCGTTTTCTAGACGAATAAGAAAATAGCTTAACTTGGACTCGCGGATGTTGTTCTAAACAACATATAATGGGGGAGGCCAAGGCTCCCATGTAGGACTTCTGTGAAAGTTCAGCAATTTACCAAGAGCTAACACAAGCTTGGGAAAACGCAAAGCTTTCCAAGTCGAGGAGGATAAAATACTTGTCAAGGTTACCTTATCTATAATATATCGAAGAATGCCCCTTATCTGAAAGGGTGTAGAAGAAGGAAGTCGAGGCTCTAGAAGATCATTCAAATCAAAGGAAACCACCCTAGGACTTGGAGGGAGCATACTCGAAGAGAGTGGAACGCTCCCTAGTGAAGAAGGTATAGAACTATACATGCTAAGGACATGGTCAAAGGACACATCACCCTCCAAAAGAAGAGAGGGATTGACCAAAGATTGCATCGGTGATTTCACTACCTTAGTGTTGTTACTCTCTAAGAGAAGAGTGGGATTGACAGAAGATTGCATTGGCATGACCACTTCTTCAACTGTTGGTTGAATAGGATGCAAGACAACAAGGTCAAGAGATGCATCACCCGAAAAAATAGGAGTGGTGTCGGTCGAAGATTGCATCGATATGACCACAAGTTGAACAGGATGTGGGACAACAAGGTCAAGAGATGCATCAACCCCTAGAGGAAGAGGGGTGTCAGCTAAATATTACACCAACATGACTGATGTATCAACCAAAGAAGGTTGGGAAGCCAAAGACGACTCAGAACCAAAAGGGTCCCCAGGAAAGGACCAGACTTCTTGTACCATAGCAGTAGCAGGGAACAAATAAGTAAGGTGATCTCCTTTGCAAAGCCTACAAAGGAACTTGGGCTTACATCTTACACGTCTAGGCTTCTCAATCGTATGAATGCCCCCAGCATGACTTGCAGTTGTTGGTGACATGCTCCCAACATGACTTGCAAAGGCTACTAGCAAATCCCCAATGTGACTGGCAGAGGTTGGTGATGGATCCCCAACATGACTAGCAGAGGTTGGTGATGTATCCCCAGCATGACTAGCAGAGGTTGGTGTTGTATGTGCAATGTGACTAGCGATGACTAGACTCATGCCCCCAATATGAATTGCAACGGCTGGTAATTGGTCTTCAACATCACTAGCATTGTTAACCCATCTCCAACATGACTACCAGTGGTTGGTGATATAATGCCAGTATGTGGCTAAACCTCACAAGACAAAGTTGAAGAAGGTAGGGTCCAAGGATCACTGAAATAGGAAGTGCGGAAAGGAATGGACCTCCCTATCGAAATGGGCCTACCGGACATGGCATAAACGTGGTGACTCAGTGCTGTGAAGTCGAAAGTACCCATAAGGGAAGAATACATTCTGACACTGATATTCTCAATTGTCAGCTGAGAATTGTCGATCACAGGGATTGACAGTCCAATATATGTATTGGGACTAGAGCATGCAAAGGATAACTGATCGATCGTCACAATCTTCCCTTCATGAGGAAAAGAAAGAGTATGGAAGATGGACAATACGACGAAGATCATAGCATAAGTCCAATTGTGTCCTAGTAACAAGTTATAATCAAGAGGCACATCAACTACCTCTACCTCCACCTCTATCATCTTCCCAACTAACAGGACCGGAAAGGTAGGGAGAATACCGTGAGGGTGGAAGGAATGACCGTCAAAAGCAATCAACATGTTCAATGACTTGGAAAGATCAGGAGAGCTGAGAGCTTTCCAACAGATCAGGGACATCACACAATTGGAAATGCCTTCATCAACAACCGCATGTTTGATGGTATACTTTGAGTACTCCAAGTGGATTTGAAAGGCCACTTGGTAAGGCAAGCGAGGCTTTACATTCGTGACTTCAAACTTGATAACTTTTCAGCCACTGGTTTCTAGAGATCCTAAAGCAGAGAGTAAGGAATTCCTCTGTGAAGGACACATCTGGAGTACCTCCAAAGCCAACATCACACAAGGCGTTTGACCCAGGTCCTCAACAATAGAGTAGTTATGGGCATCTCTAGCATTTGGATTATGGGTAGAGCGCTTGAGTACTCCTTTTGGAATACGAGGCAGTGGCTCCAATTTCTCAATCCGTAAAGTCATCTCTGGGGGGGAGGAGGAGATTCTAGACTAGGAATAGCTTGTTTAGAGCTATAATCTCAAGATCAAGTGGCTACATTAATTTTCGCATCGACCATATTGATACACAAAGGGTCGCCATCTTGCAACGATGGGTTTTGAATCCCACCAGCTGCATTTTCGACGTTTGAGGAGCTTGAGACCAAGTTTTAATTATGTGGGAATGGATTCGTCGGCACAACGGTCGATTGAGACAATAGCCTCGCGGCTTCTACAAGTTTGGGGCACAAATGGGTAAGTTGATCATCTGTACAAAGCTTACAGGGAAACTTCACCTTACGTCTTTCTTGTTCTCCCTCTCGATTATTACTATTCGTCTTCTCATTGTTATCATTGACCTTGGGTTTATTACCATTTTTCCCACCCTTAATGTTATTACATCCTTTATTCTTATTCCCTCCTGGTTGCTAGCTACCATTCGGGTTGGCCGACGATTGCACAGAATGTACATCCACCGACTGAGTGGGGTTGGAAGACACAAATGAAGTTGGCCCTCCTACAGTCTGGCTTAGAGACAACTCCTTCATATGGCTTGTCACCGAGTCTATGGACTTTACATTGGCAGCACCTACAATGCCATCGGCATTAGGTCTGGGCTTTTGCCTAGGGTCGTAAGTAGACAGCGGTGCGTCAGGAAGAAGGTGATATAACATCCCATACTGAGCGTATATCAAGTCTAATTGTTGGGCTCTAAAGATCGCTTCTTCATCAGTGGTAACCCCAGAAGTGGAAACGTCCTTCGAGAGAGGAGCATGCAAAGACTTAAGAAACCATTCTAAAAGAAGGGTCGGGGGTATAGGGGTCTTAATCAACCTCTTCTATCTACTCCACTCCTGGATATAGTCCGAGATATGAGTGGTGGTATCCTGGCATATAGTGGACAACAGTTCTAGGCCAACATCATAATGGATGGGCAACTGGAAGTGGTTAAGAAAGATCAACACCAATTGACTGAAAGTCCCATATGCCCCCCTAGGTAGCTCAATATACCATTTCGCAACAACTCCTATGAGGGTGCGTTGAAATAATCTTAATCGAATAGAATCGTCATTAAGGGAATTCGACGAGCACCAAAGGTGAAAGGTAGTGACGTGATCACCAAGATCCTCTCCATTCTTATCCTCGAACTTTGAGATGTCCGAAGGAAGTTTGGTGGGGATGGGGGAGCATGTAGGATCATGATTCACAGGGTTGTTCATTAACTTAGACAAATCTGATAGATTAAGCGTGCCCAGAAAAGGGAGATAGTGTTGTTGCATCTGGCCCCAACCTCTCGTGAAAGACTGTGCATGTGGAACTGCAGTCCTTCCAGGGTTCTGGTAAACACCATGGCCCTGTCTGGGATTATAAGGCCCTCCTCCGAGTTGATTCATATAGGGTTGGTTGGGCATCATTCTAGCAGGAATGTTCCGTTGAGATTTATATAAATTGCCCCCAGCCAGATTAGATCTAGGTTGGGGGTTTCCCAAAGTGTGAAACTAACCTCCTTCGGGTGGGAACCCGAAGGATAGAGACAAATTCATCAAGCCAAAAGTATTGGTTGGAATCTACACCGAGGAGGTGGGGTTTTAAGACAAAACTTGAGTCGAATCTTGTCCTCCAGGTTGGTTGCTCCACCCAAAAGGAGGAGGGTTGGACCCGGGGTTAAAAGAAGGGATGCCTCCCATATTAGGAGTCGTTTGAGGGATCTGAGAGCCACCAAATGAAAAAGGAGTGTAGGGACATGTACTGCCCCCAAGCCCCATGCTATCATTAAGGCCAGCAGCTGGGATGGAGTTTGAAAACTGCGAAGTGAAGTTGGGTATACCATAAGAAAAGTGACTAGAAGCCATAGGGATGGACTGAACATTATAGCCCGGTGAGTGGCCAAGAGACCCAAAAGGGCTCGAGGCAGTAGCTTGAGCATTTACTATAGACCGACCCATAGTAATGATAAGTGCCTCCGACGCTACAACCATGGAGGTTGAAGGAGTCGAAGGGGTGCCATTAAATATAGTGGGTATGGGAGTTGAAGGGCTCCCAATGTTCTAAAAACTAGGTTCAGTACTCATCCTTGTAGAATCACAAGTCTGAACAATGGAGGTGTGTGTACGACTTCTAATAACTCTACGCCTTTTAGAAGGCAAAGACTCGAAATCTGGTGGTAACGGTAACAAACGACGGGATCGGCGGTGAGGCTCGTCCGACTCCACGGTGACTTAAGACTCTAAAAGATAAAAATATATCCTAAGGCCAACTAGTAATCAAAGAACACATCAAAAGTCAAACGACCAATATGCATGCAAACGGCTAAAGTGGTTGAGTGGCCTCCCTCCCTAAAGAAGGTATGTCTCGCCCAAGACGGGCCTGAGACTCCCTGCTAAAGATCGAAGGTAACATAATCAGTTATAAGGGCCCTCGTGGGTTTAACAACCAGTCGGTCAGATCCTCTCGAAGAGGTAATCCTCCATAAAGGTTGTGTGTTTTCTGACCCTTATCTGACCCTGGGTACTTGCAGAATAACCCATACAAGTAACCTATGAGACACCTAAGTCAAGCAACTAATAAACCACTGTATAATCAATGCACAGGAAAGCAGTCGTAAGTCAGGTCTCCCGTATGGGTAGGGTAGCAAAGCCCGAAACCTTGAAAGCACCGCCTCTCACAGAGGTAAAGGCACTAACAAGATCCCCAGATACGAATAGATCCCCATAAATATCTCTGATGCTATGAAGGTATCGGGGGGATATCCCTTCAATCAACTTCGCGCGACCTCGTGATTAACTATGGTATTAGCGGAGCCTCATGATCTTACCAATTATACAATGGATTTCTCCACTCCCTAACTCAGACACATATGTTGATTTAATTGCCTTGGAGAAGTTTACTCACAAAATCCTATTCCAAGGCACCAAATCTTAATCTAGTTTGTGCACCCTAGAAAATAAAATCGTGACTAAACAATTTTAGATTATAGCGTTTATTTTAATGGCTGTGATTACTCAAAAAGTTATGGTAATGAAACTCATGGTGTTATGACTCTGCAATAAAAGTAAATATGAAAATAATGCAAAGTCCTAACTTTAACTTTTAATGAATGATATGCTTCTAAAAACAATGCAATTTTCAAATTCAACTCTACAATTCTGAAGTAAAAATGCAATCTTTCACTATATGCACTAAGCTAATGATAAGGACTCAAAAGACAAAAATTGCCAAGCAATGCAAAATGCCTATTTTTTTTGTATTTTCAATATAACAAAATTGAAAATGCATGAACTGAAAAGTAACTTGATATACAACCCTATTGTGTATAAAAAGAGATAATTCAAGCAGGATACCAAGCAGCAAAACACCCAGCGCAATGTGCAAGGACAATAAACAATGAAAAAATGAAGAGAAAGACTTCGCCCATAAATTCAACCAAAAGAGGGTTTCTTGTCATCCCAAAAGCACTCAACAGGCACTACAGAGACCCAAGAAGGCTCAACAAGCATCAAATCCCACCCAACAAACACCAGACCAAGCAAAAAGGCAAGGCAAACTGATGTACGTGACTTTTCAGGCAAGAGCGTATATATGCAACTTATAGTGAGTCAACCTGCGTGTATACACGTTTGTCAGGGAAAAATGCGCGTATATGTTTTAAAACAAGGCCAGGCAAGGGAGAAAGGTTGAAAACTCAGACCCAGAGTGAACAAGAACTGTCAAGTAATGATACGACAAGAACCACAATAGAAACGAGAGCAATCTAAGGAGAAAAATACTTCAAACCTTAAGAGAGAAGATTCAATCCCCAGTATGGTCGCCAATTCTGTTACGAGGAAAATCTCTCTATGGCTAGGGTGAACCACAACAGACGAAAATGACTGCAGAAATCAACTCCATTCCAAACACATGCTATATAAACCAATATGCAAGCAAGACCTCGTCCATATATTCGATGAAGTCCACCGTTGAGAACTTTGACCCAAAGCTATATACCTGCAACAATTTCTCAACAAATAAGCAAAACAAGCATATGGTGATAATATAAAGGGTTAGCACATTAGATAGCATGATCCATCAATATACATAACGAATACGTCCATGGATAATAACTCATATATTCGCAAGATATCAATTGGACGGGAAAGGAGTATTTCTATTAATAAATGATCAAGAGAAGTGAAAATATTATAGACTTCCGTGTCGGCACAGTTCGGAACCGAGAAACTAAGTTCCTTCCAGCTGGTCCTCCACCACTTCAATCCTCCACCAAAGGCAAGCTCATAAGAGATAAACAATGAGGTTTTCAATCAATAAGGGAAGAGCTTGGGGGTTGAACACTGTGTTCAGACTTAAAGGACAAAGGGATGCAGACTCAATATGAAGTATATAATTTCTCCAGAGTAATTTTGCTCTCAAAGTTGAATTCTTTCTCCTTTTCCAAAGCTCGGAATTGGCTCGTTTATAGCCTTCAAAATGGAACTGAAGGGCCAAGTTGGAAGGTTTCTAGCATATGGAAGGCCAAGGATCAGAGATCTTCTGTCATGACATGGAAAATCGACATTTAATTTTCATTTTATAGCACAAATCCCGATGTACGTGGGCTGTAGTGGAGCAACCTGCGTATACGATCGTTGTATAGTGTGCAAGATGCGTACAAGTGAAAAAATATTTATTTTGGTCTCTGGATTTTAGCAACAGGGAAGATAAGTCTGCATAGGGAAATGGAATAAGGCCCTCTCTGCAAGATTGCATAGGGTGAGGCAAATCTTGATCTAACAAAGGATTAAGTTTATTATTAAAGGAAAGTCAGAGGGAAGGGAAGTTGGCGAGTATAAATGTCTCTAGAACCATTAAAAGCCTCCATATTTTATTTGTTGATGATGCAATTGTTATGACAAATGCTACTTTGCACGAATGGTGGGAGATAGATAAGATATTAAAATCTTTTTTCTTAGCTTCAGGCTTATTGATAAATGCTACAAAGTCCACCTTTCATCAAGAAGCGTTATCAGAGCAGGAGTTATCTCCTTACAAATCCTTGTTTCCTTATAATTATCTTGCCTCATAATTCAAGTATCTCGGATATTATCTAAAGACTGGTCCTCAACGAGTTGTTGAATGGATCTGGTTGATTAAAAGAATGGAAAAAAAGATCGATAACTGGTGCTACAGATGGTTATCATTGGGAGGCAGGCTCACATTATTAAAATCAGTATTAGAAAGCCAACCTGTCTACTGGTTGTCATTAGTAGTTATTCCTTGCTCTGTTCTAAATTCCATGAGGAAATTAATGGTCACTTTCCTTTGGAAAGGAAACCATGACACAAAACACTACCATCTTTGCAAATGGGATCAGAGTTCACTAACAAAGCTTTTGGGGGGATGGGGCGTTCGAAATATCTTTGATTTCAAACAAGCCTTGGCTGCGAACACTCTTTGGAGGGTTTTAACAAGTTCGGGCATCTAGCATCGCGTTATAAAGGACAAATATCTCCCTAACACAACAATAAAAAATTGGTTCATGTCTCATTCATTCCAGCATAAGGCAACATCAAGAATATGGGGCGAGCTACTAAAATCAGTTCATTTAATCAACCACTGGTTGAGCTGGAACCTAGGATTGGTTCAGCTCATAACACTTGGAAAAGACAGGATTCTCGGAATGGGGGAAAATTCATTTCTCTCATTAAATATTGTATCTGCTCTTCATTACCGAAATATTTATACATTGGCACAGGCTATGAGGTTCAACAACAGACAACATTCTTCCTCTACTTGGCTTAACAATAATGATATAGGACTTATCGGTGATTTGGCCATTGAATGGGAACATTTCAGAAGGGCTCTAATTAACTTTGGAGCATATCTGCATGATAACAAAGATTCATTGATGTGGACAGGTGGTGATAATTCCGGAGTTCCCACTGTAAAAAAAATTACTGGGCCATACTGTCTACAAAAAATCTGAGGAAATTTGGTGGTTGGAGAAGAGCAATCTGGAAATGGAAAATACAATTAAAAATTAAACTTTTTATTTGGCTGGCAGTGAAAGGAAAAATTCTCACTTGGGATACCCTTCAATCCAGAGGATGGGAAGGTCCTCGTTTATGCTATCTATGTAATCAAGAATCTGAAAATATTGATCATTTATTTCAACATTGCCCCTTCACAAAGTCAGTTTGGGATAAGGTGAGAATAGAACATGGTTACAAAAACAGCTAGAAAGGTAATTCATTGGCAGAGTGCTTCAAGAACTGGTATGAGGATAAGACAGTTCCATCGACATTAGTTGCTCATATTTATTAGTTTTTATGGATCGAAAGGAACAGAGCCATTTTCGAGGGAAGCATTCATTCACTTCATGTTGTGATCTTTAAGTCCCTGGCCCTACAAATTAGCAATGATGTACCAAAAACGGATAGACTCTCGAGGAACATTATGATACCTCAACATAGCAATATTACAGTTGCATGTTTTGATGGGGCTGCCCAGCTTGATGGTTTATTATGCGGAGCGGGAGGAGTAATAAAATTTCCAGATTATTCAGTCATTAGATGGGTGCTTAACTGTGGCAAAGGAACCAACACAAAAGCAAAGCTTATGGGTGCATGGGCAACACTCAAGTTAACAATACATCTTTCAATCCAACGCTTGCAAATCTTGGGAGATTCCAAAGTGGTGATTGAATATTTGTCCAATAGAGACAAACTTCAAGTCTACGCAATCAAGGGTTGGAAAGCAAGGATAAGGGACATGATCAGAAGTTTCGATCTTATCAGTTTTGAACACATTTACAAGAACTCCAATAGGGATGCAAATCTTCTATCTAAACAGGCGCTTGAAGAACCACAATGAAGCATTATCTATTATCCTTGGTCCAATGGTATAGTGGGGCATAAGAGTCATATAAGTCGATACTAGTTTTGTTGTCTGGGTTTTTATGTGTTATTGAGTGACAGTTTTTATGCCAGCTCCAGAATGATCTTTTTGAATTCATAATAGTATGGTAACTTTTTGAGAAGATTCTTGGTCACCTTTCATAGTCTTATAGTTTTGTACTACCTTTATAAAAAGTGTTTTTGTTAT
>SNQJ01S0116576.1:13007-27846 GCA_010110895.2 Picea sitchensis | reverse complement strand
ATGATATTATAATATATATATTGCAGGACTGTTGAGAGGGGGGGTGTGCTGAAAAAGAGACCACAATGGCTGAAGAAAGGCGGTGGAAGGCACCTGGAATGGTGGCGTTAACTTCCACCAAGACCAATACCGTATTTGGACTTCACTAGCCCGGAGAACCAAGAGCGGCTCGCTGGCCCGAATTAAATGACTCGCCAGGATTGGTAGGTAAAGGGCTCCTCATGAGTAATGAGGGATGGGGGGTGAACCACCCATCCGTAGAGTCCTCAGACCTGACCACTACAAGGAAGATTGTGCCACACGCAACCTCACTGAAAGGGGAGAAAGGCAGGAGGAGTGTGCGATCACGGGCAGACGCGAGGGAAGGAAGAAGGAGAATTCTGGAAAAATACAGAGTGAGTGATAGCGGAGAAGAAGGAGAGTAACCTTCATTCTCGGTCACTGACAAACAGAGATGCAGTCTCACAACATCGTGGTCTCAACTCAGGGGTGGCTAGTGGTAAATCCGTTGGGAGTCGATGAGCCTACAGTTGGGTGGAAACGAGCACCCCTCTCTTTTAAGTGTTTTATATCCTGTATCTTGAAGTTTATATGTTGATATGTGTGTTCATAGTCTATCCAATTTATGAATGGTTTGAGCATAACACTGTTTGTGTGGTGTTTTGACCAAAAATGGTGGTTTCATGCTTATAATGGAAAGACCACTTTTGGCTTATGTTTTACGAATTACTATTTATATGCTTACCTATCTAAGTCAGACTTCAAGTCTTCTCTCGGAAGATTGTTCCTGTGTTTGTCCTACCTAATGCCTTGGATAAATTTCCTCCCTAAGGCATCCTTTTGAGACCACTCCCTTACCTTCAAGAAGACCTTCCAGTCTGGTCTTAAAAACCTGGTGTAAATTACCTGAGGACCCGAAGAAGGATGTTAGAGGTTAAGTCTCAAAACCGTGTGTGAGGGAGAATGGTCCTCATAGACCACAACATTTCGGTGTTTCAACACCCGGAGTATCTAGGTGTGAGTTTTCTTGCACTCGTGAGTCCCGAAACCCCGACCCGTGAAATCCCAAAATGGGAGCGTGTGGATAAGAGTCGATTGACGGATGAGATCCTGTCAGAAGATCTACGGTCATTCACGACCGTTAGATTGGAAGAAGAAACAAGGGCATTAAATGCCTAAACCCTTTTCCTTTATCTTTGTGAGTAGCGAAAAAATCGGGACCGTAGATCCCATGATCCATGGAAGTACATGGACCGTCCATCTATAGAGTACACATGGCTACTGGTAAGCACTTCAAGGTTTTGGCACCTGGGAAACCAAAGGGAAAGAACCCTTGTCTTCACGACCCACGAAATCCCGATCACCGAAACCCCAAAATGGCGTGAGGTGTGAATACGGTTAAGGAAAGCCAGGACTTGATCGTGACTGTTGATCATCCCGAAAAGATCACGATCGTTGATCTTGGCTGAAGGTTGTTGCCGTCCATCGGAGAGACATGTGGCTTCCAGTCGATGTTTCGGCATCCAGGAAACCAGAGGGCCAGAAAACCTTTCCCCCTCAAATCGTGAAATCCTGATACGCGTTGTAATGGAGAGGAGAAGTGTCGAAAGAATCTAGAACGTCCATCAGAGGAGATGCGTGGTGAGTTGTCATAGTTTCAGGAAAAGTCCTGAAATCCCGTGGACCGTTGGATCCACACTCTTAGGAGCCGTCGATCTCTTACACGAATTCCCATTACAGAATTCAGAGATTTGAATGACAAGGAGTCTTGGAGTCGTTGCATTTCGAACTCCCGAGTACCGAGACCCCGAAAGGATCCATACCGTTAGATCAGGGGAGGCTTGTGGCCATCGATCTCCCTTTGGAGGAAAACTTTGGAGACCTTGAATTTTTTGAGGATTTGAATGGGGAAAGGTAGAAGTCATGTATCGCAACTCCCTGAATCGCGAAAAGCCAATAAGCTCTTGGTTGGCTTAAGCGCATGGACACGGAACAGGGTCACGTGGACAAGACCCCAAGCGGGAAACTTGCCACTCGCTAGCCCTGTCAGGGTTCGGCATTTCACTGTTTTGAGCTTCGGGGTTTGCAGAATCGAAAGACACAACGTTCTGGTAGCACCGAGTCACAGAGTGTGAAGAGACGTCATACTGGTTCGGCCCGTGGTCATGACCCACGATCACATGGAGGTGGACATATGAGGAACTAGCTGACGCTAGGCCCCCGTAAGTATCTCGGGGATTCTGATCCTAGAGAAATCGACGAAAAATTTATTATGCCAGAGTGGGTATGTGACAGGGGCGAAGCCCCCAAAGGAAAATTTTCCTTGTAAATGTATATTGTAATTTCATTGTAAATCTGGACCGTTCATTATAAGGTCGCAGATCTAACGGTAGATTTATTTTAGGGTTTTTTGTCGTAGAAGGCAACCCTCTTTTATGAGGGAAATGTATTGCGGCTATGGTTGATGGAAAATATTGTATTCTGAGAGAGGAGACTGTGAGAGAAAGAAGAGGAAGTTACAGCGGGTTTTGTTGTAGGTTGTATCCCTTCATTTGCTAGATAATAAAAAAGGAAGGACCTGGAAATTTGTCTGGTGGACGTAGCCCACACTGGGTGAACCACGTAAATCTGTGTCTCTCTTGTATTGTGTATCTTATGTGTTTTGTTTCCGCATTTGTTTTATTTTATTGCTCCGCGGTCCTTTTTTTCTAACAGTTGCAACATAACTTCACAATCACTTTCTCATTCGAGCATGAGAACCCCAACATAGACACATCTCTCAAATGAATCAGAGGAGTAATATTCATCGAAGAACCAGAAATAGAATTTATCACAGAAGAGCAACAACGGAATAAACAGATAGTCGAGGATCTATTGTCATGTTATCATGTACAGGAGAAAGCACCAGATGAAGATGACCCACGCGATATTCAGATCAAAGAAGTAGAAGGTGAAAGAGATGTGGAAGGACCACCCATAGAATCATAAGTCATTATCGAGCCAATCAAGGTAAAGAAAGTTAACATCAAGACAGTTGATCAGCCCAAAATGTCCAGCATTGGAGACTACTGGGATGAGCAAACAGTAGAAAGCATCACAAAATTATTGTGCGAATATAGTGACCTTTTTCCCACAACATTACAGAGATGAAGGGTATAGCAAGAGAACTGGGAGAGATGAAGATACCACTCAGACCTGAAGCGAGACCTATAAGACAACGACCCTATAGACTGAACCCCATATATAAACATAAATTTAAAGATGAGATCGATCGGATGCTCGAAGCCGGCATCATCGAACCAATTGAGGATTCAGAATGGATAATCCCGATGGTAGTACAGGACAAGAAACAAGAAAGAGGAATTAGGATATGCGTCGACTTGAGGAAGTTGAACGATGCATGCCTACACGACCCATTCCCTACATCGTTCATGGATGAAGTGTTAGAGAATGTGGGGGGAGCATGAATCTTACTCATTCACTGATGGATTCTCAGGCTACCATCAGATTAAGATAGCACAGGAGGATAGACACAAGACCACATTTGTGACAGAATGGGGATCTTATCAGTACACAGTCATGCCATTTGGACTGAAGAATGTACCTGCAATATTCTCCAGAGTAGTCATAACAACATTTAAGGAATTCATCCATCAGTTCCTCGAAGTATACCTGGATGACTAGATAGTTTACAGTCTACTGAAAAACCATGTAGAAGTTTTACGACTAATGTTAGAACGATGTCGACAACACCATATATCACTGAATATCAAGATATGTATATTTGGAACACCGTTTGGGATACTATTGGGCCACATAGTATGAAAACAAGGCTTGTTAGTGGACCTAACCAATATCGTCGTCATTGTTAACTTACCTGCACCAAAAACAGTCCGACAGCTAAGAGCAATGTTAGGGCACACAAGATACTATAGGAAATTCATCAAAGGATATGCGCAGATCACAACACCAATGGAAAAACTGTTAAGGAAGGATACCAAATACCAATGGAATGACGAGTGTCAACACGGTTTGGATACCCTGAAGGAAAATATGGTTACCACACCAATATTGGTATTTCTAGACTGAGAAAAGACATTCCATATGCATGTAGATGCATCAGCGATATCACTTGGAGCTATCTTAGCACAGCTGGCGGTAGGATACTTGGATCACCCAATAGCGTTCGCAATCAGAAAATTATCAGACTCAGAACATAATTATAACACGACAGAAAGAGAAGGCCTAGCCATGGTCTACGCATTGCAGCAGTTCAGACATTACTTATTGGGGAAACACTTTGAGATGTTCACAGATCACTCAACCCTGAAATACCTAATCAACAATCTAGTGTTGGGGGGGAGAATTTGTCGATGGTTACTGTTATTTCAAGAATTTGATTTTGAATTAATAGTTAAGCCAGGAAAATTGAATGCAGGACCTGACCACTTGTTGTCACAGAACCACTAAGGAAAACAATTTTTTTCGTCGAATTCTCGAGGATCAGAATCCCTGAGATACCTATGGGGGTCTTAGCATAGGATAGTTCCTTCCTTGTCCATTTCCATGTGATCATGGGTCGCGACCACAAGCTGACCAAGTATGGCATTATTTCGCTCTTCACGACTTAGCACTACCAGAGAGTTGAGTCTTTCGACTCTACAAACCCCGACACGGCAAAGCGTCGAACCCCGACAGGGCTAGCGAGTGGCAGGTTTCCCCCTTGGGGTCTTGTCCACATGACCCTGTCCCATGTCTATGCGCTTAAGCCAGCCAAGCGCTTATCGACTTTTCGCAATTCGGGGAAATGTGATACATGACTTCCCTTTGACACTTTTCGCTACTCACAACCTCGCAGGTTGAAGCGTCGAGCTCTCGTGCTCTTCTTCTCCGAAATCCCGAGATGAGAGAAGTCAACAGAGTGTTGACTCCTTTCATCTTCGCACTTCTCGCAACTCGCAACCTCGCGAGTTCGAGCATTGAGCCTTCGTGCCCCTATCTCGCGAATCTCCGAGACGCAAGAAGTCAACAGAGTGTTGACTCCTTTCCGGGTGACGCGTGCCCACCTGTCAATCGCGTGGGCCCCACCTGATGGATGTCCCATGTGTTCTCACGAGCCTCGGCTCTCGGCACTTCATGACTTCTACGGTCCAAAGTGACCCCTTCCAACCTCTAAACCCCCGAACTCTCGATATACAATATCACCAAGGAGTTCTGATCCAATGGTCCTCTCGTTCCTGGATCCAATGGTTCAGATTTTTCTCCTCGCCACTTCGCACTTCGTGACTTCATGAGTTGGAGCACCCAACTCTTGTGCTCTCTTCTTACGAAACCCCGAGATGTGAGATCCCGAACTCAAACCTCTTTGGGACTGCACTGATCCTAACCGCTTTACAACTCTGCAAGATCCAACAGCTATCGGTTGTTCGCCACTTCTATCTCGAAGTGTCTCCACCATCCATACAGCTTCTCTCATGGATACTTCTATAGCTTAACTCCCTCGCAACTCAGTGCGATCCAACGGCCCACGACAATTTGGCACTTCTCCACGAAGTCTCTCTATCATTCATTTCTACTCTCTTCTGCGCGCGCCTGGACGTACTTTTTCGATGACCCAGATCTATTTCTCTCCAACTGATCTAACGGAAGTTGTAGCTCCTCCTTGAACATGTGATTCTCTTCCTTCTCCTTGGAAGATTTATTAAGTATCAAAGGTCTCGGCCTTTGCTTCTCCTCTACGACCTTTGCAGCTAAGGCTCTATGCACAAAATGGCACTATCCCTCCCGAGCTTCTCTTCTCTGAAACCGTGAAAAAATTCCTCTACCTCTGTGATTCCTACAGGGTCTGTGTACACGACAAGGTGTTGCATGTCCTCCTCATATGGATGGTTGTAATTCTCTCGCAACTTCGCCACCCGCGAAGTCAAAAGACTTCCCTCTCTGACTCCCGATGTTTGAATCCCTAATATGGGTGATTTTGTAACACGTGTCCTCTCTCCAACGGACGGCTCAGGTTCTTTCGCTATTTCAGGACTTCTGTTGTCGAGTTCCCAGACTCCCAAACTCTCGAATGCCAAAACCCCGATACGAACTCCTTCTCGGGACTTTCGCTTCTGTTGTTCTTCGCATGAGGTTTAAACATCATGCAACTCTCGACAGATCCAATGTCTGTCGACTATTTAGAGAAAGATTTGACGGCTCAAACCTGTCTCTCCATTGTGTCATTCCTAAGCTGCCTGGACATGAATCCACGGTCCAGACTCTTTCCCGGACCTTGGGGATCCACGGTCCCGATTTCTTCGTTTCTCGCGAAGATAAAGGAAAAAGGGTTAAGGTATTTAACGCCCTCGTTTATTCCTTCAATCTAATGGTCATGAATGACCACAGATCTTCTGACAGGATCTCATCCGTTGATCGATACTTATTCTTCGAATCCTCAAGGAATTCTGCGACTTATGCGCCTCTGCCGAGTCTTTGCACACAAAGTGCTACCTCTTCTGAGCTTTTTCAAAAAGGGTATCCCTATGGGAAGATTTATCCAGGGTATCACCTGAGACGGATAAGGGTATAGATTTCCCAAGAAACGGCTTGAATTCTGAATTGATTCAATGTGCGTATATACATATAAATCTATTTATAAACATAAGCCATATGTGGCCCTTCCATTATAAGCATGCAACCACCATTTCTGAAAAACACTACACAAGCAGTCTTATACTCAAACCATTCATAAAACTGCACAGACTATGAGCATATATGTCAGCATATAAATTTCAAGATGCAAGATGTAAAACACTTATTAGAAATAACACCAGAAGTGAGTGCAACTGCTGAGAGGGTTGCTCATTTCCACCCAACCGTAGGCTCAGCGATTTCGATAAGATTTAACACTAGCCACCCCCGAGCTGAGACCACGATGCTGCGAGACTGCATCTATGTTTGTCAGTGACTGAGAACGAGGGTTACTCTCCCCCTTCTCTGCTATCACTCACTCTATATTTTCCAGAGTTCCCTGCCTTCCCTCGCGTCTGCCCCCTTCTCGCTTCTCCCTCACGCCTTTTTCCTCTTGCGAGGTTGCGTGTCGCATGATTTCCCTCGCACTAGTCAGGCCTGACAGCTTTACGGATGGGTAGTTCACCTCCCCCCATCCCTCATTACTCATGAGGAGCCATCTACCTACCAATCCTAGCGAGTCATTTAATTCGGGGCCAGCGAGCCGCTCTTGGTTCTCCGAGCCAGTGAAGTCCAAATACGGTATTTGTTTCGGTGGAAGTTAACGCCACCTTTCCAGGTGCCTTCCACCACCTTTCTTCAGCCATCGTGGTCTCTTTTTCNGGAGGAGTTGTACAGTTAAGATATTTAGCAGGCCCAGACCTCATAGGAATGATCAACGGGAGCCAACTAAAGTTGTACAAGGACAGTCGACCACCCACTGCGCAATAAAAAAAAAAACAAGACTAAAAAGTGCACAGCACGCCAAAGAGAGAAAGGCCACATGATGTTTGAAACATAAATTCATCAAAGGAAAGGACAACAGTTACATACCAAAGAAAAATGAAAGGGAAACAGAAAGTCGCCAAAAGCAGTATGACAAGATAACACTAAGAGGAATTAAAGCACGGCAGGGACTAATGGAACATCACATTAAAAGTGCCAACTAGAGACGGCGAAGCAAGCGTAATGGAAAGTATGAAACCACCAAAGATGCATTAAACCCACATTTATGGTGCATTAATCGCATCATGGAGGAAGCG
This sequence comes from Picea sitchensis, assembly GCA_010110895.2. Lineage (NCBI taxonomy): Eukaryota > Viridiplantae > Streptophyta > Pinopsida > Pinales > Pinaceae > Picea > Picea sitchensis. Next base: position 20,092 of record SNQJ01S0116576.1, on the reverse strand, counting down.
TCCTCGACAAGCTTCATGATAATCCCATACAACACACGATCATGGGAGCAACTGGTCTATTCGCAAAAGGAGAACAGAAAGAGAGAAATAGTAGCCAAAACAAGACCACAGAGCTCACAAAAGTCATTCAAACTCAGCAAACGTTTGACAATCACCACTATGGCAGCACCGAAGCCAGCAGAACTAGGCCAGACTGACCAGGGTTCAAACTAGGTCGTGAGGATCGATGGAAGAAAACGAGCAGCAGCAGTCGGAGATCATCGATATCGACGAGATCCTATCCCTAGAGGCGATACCAGTGAACCCTACACCGATACTAGAAGAGATTCAGCAGCCATAAACAGAGGCCATGAAAGAGGATACACTAGCAGCGGCGCAGGATCCTCAGAACGAGGAAGCAGAAACCCAACAAGAAGTGAAACCAGAAAGAACTGAAGCATTCGTGGAAGTTAACGGAATGAAATAGAATCTGGGAGCAACAGTGCAACCAGACGAGTCACAAACACCCAGCCTAGGTCAACCAACAGAGGAGACCGCTGGAACTACCTCGGCTTGGCGAGCATGGCTTACGGGGGAGCAACCAGGAGTTGTTGGAACTTCGAACCAGCCACCATAGAAGGAAGACAGAGTTCAGATACCGAGCTCACCTCGTAAGAAACCTGCAACAGAAATTATTCTACCACACATACCAGCTGGACTACAGGTAGAACCGGAGCTACAGGGTCACTTCGGGAAGCTCAAGTATTATGACCATGACGTATCAGATGAAACCAAGTTCCTAGAACTTGCATAGAGGGTCTTTATGCATACCATAACCATAAACCAACTTGGAGAAACGATCAGCCAACCACACCAGTGGGCAGCTGGACTGGACAGAATAGGAATCTTAGGTTTGTTGAAGCTACCACATTTTGGTAGAGGCTAGTATGCGACAACATGCATCAAGTAACTATTAGCAGTCACACATGGAGCGGACATATGGTTGGACAAACCCGTCCCCATAACTATTGAGCTTATCGCACAAATCACAGGGTTACCAACCTGGGGTATGTATCACGCGTTGATTCTGGACGACAAATCCAAGGAGAAAGCTTGGCAGAAGAAATGAAGAAGAAATATGGCACCGCCAAGGGAACAAGAGGTAGCATAATCAAACAGATCAATAACGCAACTACACAATTGGGCACAAATATCTTAGCCTGCAAATTGCTAAGAAAATGTTGCAAAGATGAAGTACCAGCAGGAGTCATTGCAGTTGCAGCTCAATGCGCAGAAGGCACCTTTATGAGTTGGGCACCATATCTATTGAATTTGTTTCAAGTGGACTGGAAGGATGTGTAGTACCTAGGCACAGAATTCCATTACTCATGGTTGATCACCCTAATAGCCTTCATGGGATGGCGGGAACCAGAGTATGTCATTTTTTGCACTAGACCACAACTAGCAGGAGCGAGATACCTATTACTGAGATCTGGACCACATGTCAGGCATAAGAGAAAGAATGGAATCGTATTCGAAGCATACCTATGGGACATACATGAAGCCATCATCTGATCATGGAGAATAACACCAGAGGTTGTCGCGCGATATGTGGACATCGCCAATTTTTGGGCCTCACAACAAACAATGTGGATACAACCAAGGCAGGATCCAGATAAACATTGGCTATCGATGCGCTACTGCATCACAGAAGGTGATATAGACATGGTCATCAACGAATGGCATGATGAATGGAGGATCCCAGCCATTACCCGAGAAGTATCGGAAACAACAACAAAAGGAGAGGCAGAATAGGCGGAAACACAACCTCTGGAAATCCAAGTGCCCAAGAAACCACGAACAAGCCAAGGCAAGTTGACTCAAGCAGACGAAGGGTCAAAGTAGATAGGGACCCAAAAGGGGAAGAAAGAGACTACACAGTCGACCAAAGGACAGTTGAATCAAGCTAAGGGAGTGCAAGAGACCACCTCAAACCCCATCACATAGGAACCAGGGGGAAATAAGAGACCAGACGCGCAGGAAGGAGGCACACGTAAGAAATCAAAGGCGCAATGAGCATCACTGGACTATACGATCACAGAGGACGATGAGGAAATCATTTCCAGAATGGTCCAGGACTGTCTAGAAGAAGATTTCAATCATGCAGCGCATCATAGGGATAAACTGCAAAAAGAGTTGGCAGAAATGGGACAGTTCCTCAAGAAATTATGGGAAGCATGGACAGCAAGCAACAGTGGAGGCACAGATCCACCGAAAATATAGGCCAAAGAAAGAGTGGAGGTAGAAGAACAAGACTCAGTCCACTCCATGCCACACGCAAACGCAATGATTTACATCAAACCTAACATGCTGCACATGGATGAAATCATGGAGTAGACACCCCTAAAAGACTTGGACCACATCCAATTGGTCTTGACACAGATGCCATCAAAGGAACTACACAAATTGCAGGTTAGCGTCGACCACGAGGTACAGTCTCATGCACATAAAAAATTAGTTGAGCTACAACAAGCAACGAAGAATCACGAGGCACTGGAAAAAGTTTGTGAGCAAGCCAAGCTCGAAACTCAGGAGGAAAAAGAATGCAGGAATGAACTGGAATGAAGAGTGGGAGGATTTTTTGAGAAACTCCCAAGCACCGCACAAGGAAATGAACTCCCAGCCGCAGAAAAGATTGACCAAATTGCGTAGGCAATTGATCAATATCAGATGGAGATCGAGAATCTATGAGAACATCTCACACCAATTACTCCACCAGCAGTAAAGAATCAAAGGAAGCAGGAAGAAACAACGCAACTACAAGAGATGGAACAACAGGTTAGCACAGCAGACGAATCGCTCGATAAAGAAGCACAACTTTGGACAAGGTTGGAGGAGCATCCACAGGTCCAACGTTGGGACAAGGAAGAGGAAAGGATCAATACAATGATCCAAGAACTCAAATAGAGGCAGAAGACCATACCAATCCGAGAATGAGTCAAAGGGACACAGGAGATAAAGAATATGTAGGCAACACTTATCACTGTGCAAACACAGAATCAAGAGCGTCAGGCTCACATAGAGCCACTACAGGAATAGGTAGCAGAAATACTCGCACAGGCAGAAGGAGCTTAAATGTAGATAACACAGACCCAGACCAAATGCGCAGGATTTCTTAGCAACGAAGTGGAAGTTTAGGTAGTAGACACCATCAAGGATAAGACCGCGCAGGCACTGACAAAAGCAGTAGAGCTCAAGAAAAAGTTCTAGACAATCACCAAGGAGATCGAAGAAGCTTAGAAGGACTGGGTGACTTGGGATGAGTCACATGTCCGTGTTGGGGGCCTTTTTGCACCAGGCCAAAGAAGAAAGAAGGACGATTGTGGGAAAGAAAGCGTGCAGAAACGAAAGTAAAATATGGAGGAAGAACAACACATGCGCATGCAAGAAAGCATGCACAAGGAAAGTGACAACTAGAGGAAGAACAACACACGCATGGGAGGAAGACCTAACGTCAATAGGGTTAGGGTTTTGGTAAGCTATTGTAAATGGCTGAAGACCCTGATAGATATAAAAGACAGATACGCAGGTATCAGGGGGGTTGGATATAGATACGTAGGTATCATACAGAGGGGTTGATTCACTTTTTCATTAGTTCAACTCTTGTAATACTCTATTGTAGCTAAATAAGGATTGATGCATTATGTAATATGGTCATGGACCAATTTTGTAAGTTGTTGATCTAAGAATAGAAGAGAGAAGGAATATTTGAGGATTAGATCGCAGGTTGTGGAGCCTGGTGCGATCTAGTTCGCCCCTCACATATCTTACCCATCAAAGGGAATTGTAAGCGTGTGACGCTGGAGATGCAGAACTATCATAATAAAAGAGCCAAGAGCCAAATATTTGTGGACGTATCCCAGGAGGGGGTGAACCACGGTAATATCTGTGTAATGTGATGAATGCATGCATCCCTTTACTTTCTTTCAGCAGTTCATTGTTATGCTTAATAAATGAGTTAATATATTGTTATGGAATACGATTATGTTGTGCAGAAAATAAACTATGAAATGGAAATGTGCACCCATGAAGAATAAGTAGATTACATTCACAATTCGTAGCGCATGGCTTTGGTTAATAAACCCCTATCTCATACTCAATCCTAGGTTGTAAACACTTGAGTCTTACAGCCACCCATTTAAATTTATCTCGGGTGAGACTGCGTAGTGCATTTTGTGTACTGTGTTGCCTTCTGGTTTACCAGAAGGGCCGATAGTTTTAGAGGCTTTGTTGGAAACCCGAAAGACATGAACCCTGGGTCAATAGCTCAGACAGTAAAAGAGAGTAGTTAAACCAACAAAAAAACAAGAGCCCTAGGTCTCCCCCGTGTATGAGGAGTTGCATGTCCCTATGCAAAAATGGCCCACCCTTATTTCAAAATTTCCAATGTTAGTTTTGGTGCCATACATTATGTGCTAGGATTGGACAACTACTTCAACAAACACATTAAACGTGGAATTTCTGGTTGCAGTATTTCAAGTCTAGCTTTGAGTCGTTAGTTCCTCTATTTGAAATTTGTGGACTACCTATTCCACCTCTGAGCTCTTTTCATAGCCTGCCTATTATCCCTCTTCAACCTAGATATCTCCTTTTGCATCTCGGCACTAGAATCCTTCAACAACATATTTTCGCTTTTTATGTGTTCATCCAAAACTATTATTTCCCTTATCTTTCTCTTCAACCTTCCAATCTTCTTATTAATTTTAGTTGACTCATCTACACTCATAAACTCATTTGCAGATCGTTCTCCCAAACTTGCACCCTCGAGCAAGCCATCAGACTGAATTTCTTCAATACCCTTTTCCTTCTCACAAGTGTCGTGCATTTTAAAAGGGTTCTCTAACTGTTCTTCAATAACTAAGATCTCGTCAGAAAATCTTAAATGTTTATTTTCAAGAGGGGTTTCAAATACTACCTCTTTTTCCACTATTTTTTGCATTTGGCTGGAGCCCTCCACTAATTTTGTAGCTCAAATACTTGTCAACCTAAGTGGAGGAGGTTTCATCGAAACCTCCTTGTTCCTTTTCATCATCTGCTTCTTAAGGGTCGATATGCCTTGAACATCCTCGTCTTATTTTTCAAGTTCAGGGTCAACTGACTCTTTTACTATTTATTCAAGACTTCTCCTCGAGTTCCCCCACTTCATTGGGATTTACTTTTGCTTCTTCATACTTTTTTCTAGCTTCCTCATATTCTACCTCCATCCCTTCAGGTTCTGTCTCTTTCTTGGCTTCTTGAGGTTTCCCAAACTAGTTCTGGATCAGGAGATCCTCCCAAGTGTCATTCCTCCTCTATAATTTTTCCACAACCAACAACTTCACCAGACCATGATGGTGCGAATTATGCTCCATGGTCCCATTGTAAACTTTTCTCTACGTGGTGATTGTCATTTTAGTCAATGATTTCCACAGGAAGTAAGACAAATTAATCTTCTCTCATTTAAAATATACTAGGAGTTGAATATGATAGTGGAACATTAGGTTAAAATGTCCCTCACATGTGATATACTTTTGTAGAACAATAAGCAAGTTCTTATACCTCCTCTTCAGTAGGAAACACATTGTTCCCTTTGAACATTATGTTTTCATGCTAGTTGTCTTTAAAAATGGAGCCCAACTTTCCTTCTTGACCTATCTACTTTTAAGCTCTGTCTCCTGCATGATAGACTCCTCTAAGATAATGAACTCCATATCTTTGACGATGGCCTTCATTCTGTCAAACCCTAACAAAAATTCTCTAGTAGCTTATGTGTTGTTCCCATTATACTTCAGGAAGAAAGGGAGCCAACCGACCTTCTTTATTTTTCTTCTACACTTAGGGAAAGCTTCCAATAACTTTGTCCCATTGGGTTCAATTCTGACAGACGTAGAGTTGAGTTTTCAATACATGTCCAGTCTATAGGGAGGAGGTTTTGACGATATATCGGTGAATGAGGGTTACGATATATGATATTTAATCATGATCATGACAATGAAATTGTCATGATCTGATTTAACACATTGCATAAGGTAATGATTAACGGAATGAACATTGAAATGGTGGTGGTTCAGTTGACTGATGGTGCAGTGATTCTAAATCAAGGTGATGGAAAGAGTAGTCAATTTGGTGCATGTGTGATGTTTCAGGGTGACAGGATCATGGTTTTAGTGCATTGATTTAAGGTTGCCACAATATTGCAATTCCAAGTTTAATAAAGTAAAATGAATGTTAATACCTTACCCAATCCCTATCACCTAGAATTACCTTGATGCCTTGTCGAACCATACATGTCGTAGAACTCTATTTGATACATGTTTGGTCGAAGGGATTTGTTATTAGACTAAAATTAGAACTTTGCATTATGGATTGTTACAAATAAATATGAATATGTATATAGTTATAGTAATCATCTTGTACTATATAACTTGTGTTGCTTTGATGTGGTTTAGGAGAAGAGGATTTAATCAGATAAGATATCCTCTAGGCTCCTTTATTACAAAATTAATGCAGCAAGAGAAAAAAAACTAGAATCATTGTATATAATTATTCTTGAAAATAAAATGCTACAAGAAAAAGAGCAGGACCAGGAACATGAACAAAAACAAATGTTACAGGAAAATTGACTATTGCATGTTTTTGGTGGTTTAACTGTTGTAAGAATCTTCATCCTCACCCCCTCTATGTACATTCCCTATCATGTGAATAGATTTCCTAGAGTTGAACATGGATGGGATTCATTGGACTACTGGCCAATAATGGTTTTCGTTAACCAACGTGAGATGGCTGACCAATAATGTAGATGGGAATCAAGGTACTCCAAATGCATTGTGTCAAGCACAAATAGATGTGTTGATGTCAAGTGACTTGTAGGATCTGAAAGTCAAGAGGAATTGATGAATCCCCTCTACTGTCAGTGAGAGAACTTGTCATTGAGGCATACAAGTTTCAAGGAATTTTCATAATCTCTTATGTTAAAACCCAGATAAGGAGTTGGAGACGATGGGATTAAGATTGTTGAAAGGAGGGTCTTGATGAATCCCCCATCATCCAGCACAAGAACCATAAAA
>SNQJ01S0116576.1:0-12957 GCA_010110895.2 Picea sitchensis | reverse complement strand
CTCATATTCTACCTCCATCCCTTCAGGTTCTGTCTCTTTCTTGGCTTCTTGAGGTTTCCCAAACTAGTTCTGGATCAGGAGATCCTCCCAAGTGTCATTCCTCCTCTATAATTTTTCCACAACCAACAACTTCACCAGACCATTATGGTGTGAATTATGCTCCATGGTCCCAGTGTAAACTTTTCTCTACGTGGTGGTTGTCATTTTAGTCAATGATTTCCATAGGAAGTAAGACAGATTAATCTTCTCTCATTTAAAATGTACTAGGAGCTGAATATGATAGAGGAACATTAAGTTAAAATGTCCCTCACATGTGATATACTTTTGTAGAACAATAAGCAAGTTCTTATACCTCCTCTTCAGTAGGAAACACATTGTTCCCTTTGAAAATTATATTTTCATGCTAGTTGTCTTTAAAAATGGAGCCCAACTTTCCTTCTTGACCTATCTACTTTTAAACTATCTCTTGCCCTCTTGGGGAAGCTCTATTTCCTGCATGATAGACTCCTCTAAGACAGTGAACTCCGTATCTTTGACGATGGCCTTCATTTTGTCAAACCCTAACAAAAATGCTCTAGTAGCTTCTGTGTTGTTCCCATTATACTTCAGGAAGAAAGGGAGCCAACCAGCCTTCTTTATTTTTCTTCTACACTTAGGGAAAGCTTCCAATAACTTTGTCCCATTGGGTTCAATTCTGACAGACGTAGAGTTGAGTTGTCAATACATGTCCAGTCTATAGGGAGAAGGGTTTTGACGATATATCGGTGAATGAGGGTTACGATATATGATATGTAATCATGATCATGACAATGAAATTGTCATGATCCAATTTAACACATTGCATAAGGTAATGATTAATGGAATGAACATTGAAATGGTGGTGGTTCAGTTGACTAATGGTGCAGCGATTCTAAATCAAGGTGATGGAAAGAGTAGTCAATTTGGTGCATGTGTGATGTTTCAGGGTGACAGGATCATGGTTTTAGTGCATTGATTTAAGGTTGCCACAATATTGCAATTCCAAGTTTAATCAAGTAAAATGAATGTTAATACCTTACCCAATCCCTATCACCTAGAATTACCTTGATGCCTTGTCGAACCATACATGTCGTAGAACTCTATTTGATACATGTTTGATCAAAGGGATTTGTTATTAGACTAAAATTAGAACTTTACATTATGGATTGTTACAAATAAATATGAATATGTATATAGTTATAGTAATCATCTTGTACTATATAACTTGTGTTGCTTTGATGTGGTTTAGGAGAAGAGGATTCAATCAGAGAAGATATCCTCTAGGCTCCTTTATTACAAAATTAATGTAGCAAGAGAAAAAAAACTAGAATCATTGTATATAATTATTCTTGAAAATAAAATGCTACAAGAAAAAGAGCAGGACCAGGAACATGAACAAAAACAAATGTTACAGGAAAATTGACTATTGCATGTTTTTGGTGGTTTCACTGTTGTAAGAATCTTCATCCTCACCCCCTCTATGTACATTCCCTATCATGTGAATAGATTTCCTAGAGTTGAACATGGATGGGATTCATTGGACTACTGGCCAATAATAGTTTTCGTTAACCAACGTGAGATGGCTCACCAATAATGTAGATGGGAATCAAGGTACTCCAAATGCATTATGTCAAGCACAAATAGATGTGTTGATGTCAAGTGACTTGTAGGATCTGAAAGTCAAGAGGAATTGATGAATCCCCTCTACTGTCAGTGAGAGAACTTGTCATTGAGGCATACAAGTTTCAAGGCATTTTCATAATCTCTTATGTTAAAACCCAGATAAGGAGTTGGAGACGATGGGATTAAGATTGTTGAAAGGAGGGTCTTGATGAATCCCCCATCATCCAGCACAAGAACCATAAAAATTATTGAAGAAACTTGTAAAAAGGAAACTATCGTGAGATATATTACGATTGGGAGCCCCACCAGCCAGAAGTTTGGTTTTCAAGTGAGGTCGTGGCCCAATTGCGCCAAATTTTTTTATTTTCACAACTAAGCCATTTTTTCTTTACTTTTTATTTTACTAATTTTTCATTTCATTTTATTTCATTTTATTTTATTTTATTTATTTCAAATTCCTTATTCCTATTCTTATTGAAAATTAAAAAGGAACTACGAAGAGGAAGGATGGGGGGGGAATCCTCTATCCTACCATCTGTATTTTCGCTTGCTTCATGATATCCTGAATAAACTCTCCATTAGACTGGGGATTTTGATACATCTTGAGCCTATGCTCGTTAACCAAGAAGTATACTCTCTCATCATATATATTTCAAATATTAATAGATCCATTATTGAAGAAAGATTCAATCTCGTAAACAAGACATTGGGTATTGAATTTTCCTTTGATGTCCTTAAATATGGAGTCTAACAAAAGTGCTTAGTCCCATGCCTTGAACTGTTTCTTCTTAATGAACATGTCATACTACCTTTCCATCTATTGTTGGATGAGATTTGTATGTTGAAAGGCTTGCTAACTTATCTCGTCCAACTGAATGCATTGGACAATTCTTTCTTTCTATGCCTTGGTCAGATCCATCCCCAATTATGCTACCATTCTGAAATTTTTAATCTGAAATTCCATGGGAATAAGTACTTATTTCCCATACATCAATTCATACGAGGAAAAACTAGTGGTGCTCCTCCATGTCGTCATGTAAACCCATAAGTCCTTTAGGAGTATTTTTGACCAACCCTTCTTATGTAGTTGTACCGTCTTTGTCAAAATTCCTTCCAGAACCTTATTTGTTGATTCCACCTACCCATTAACCTAGGGGTGGTATGGAGAGGATTTAGTATGCTTGATGTGGTACTTTTGAGTAATTGATTGGACCAATTTAGATGTAAATTGGGTTCCCTAGTCCGTCACAATTTCTTGAGGTACCCCAAAGAGAGTAATGATGTCTTCAAACAAGAAATCTATCACTGCTTTTTTTGTTTCCCTAAATAAAGCCTTTGCCTCTGCCCACTTCCTGACATAGTTGGTGCAGACTAAAATGTACTTCTTTCCTTTTGACAAAGAGTTGAGTGGGCCCACAAAATCCAAGGCCCATTTTTCAAAGGATCATATATGCACTTGCGGTTGGAGTGGCATCTCGTCTTCTAGAACATGACGACCCATCCTTTGGCAACTATCACATCCTTGAACATACTTTTTGGCGTCTTGAAAGAGGGTATGCTAATAGTATCCCAAATGAAGAACCTTTTAGGCTATTCTTCTATCTACAAAGTTCCACCCCACAAGGCTCATCGTGACATGCTTTCAAAATGTCATACATCTCATCCTCCCTCACGCACCTATGAATAATCATGGCATGACCAATATAAAATATATATCCCTTAATACAGGAGTATGGAGCACTCATTTTAGCAACCCTTTTCTTTTCCTTGGATGAAAAGTGAGGTGGAAATTTCCCTATAGTAAGACAATTTTCTATGTCTCCAAACCATGGCAAGTCAGTAGATATGGAAAACCAAAATTCATTTGGAAATTTGTCATCAACAGGAACATTCTCACCTTTATTATCAAGCCTAGAAAGGAAATATGCTACCTGATTCTCCTTGCTCGGTCTGTCCATGATAGTAATGTCAAATTCCTACAACAATAACAACCATCTAATGATCTTGTCATTTGTAATAGGTTTTTTCATCAAATACTTAATGGGAAAATGATCAGTATGAATAAAAAATCCATACCTTGTAATATAATGCCTAAATTTGTTAATTGCATAAACTATTGCAAGGAACTCCTTTTCAATCATGGTGTAATTCAGTTCAGCTAAAGCTAAATTCTTACTTATAAAATAAATAACATGAGTAAAGAGATTTTCCTTTTGACCCAATACAACTCCTATGGTTGAATCTAATGCATCGGTCGATATGTGGAAAGGGAGGGTCCAATTTGGACCTCTCAATACTAGGGATGAAGAGAGATTTTTCTTGAGTACATCAAGGGCATATTGGCATTCATCATTCCAACAGAATTCCATGTCCTTTGTAAGTAATTTGAATAGGGTTAGGGTTATCTTCATAAAATTATCTACAAATCATCTATAGTATCATATGTGGCCTAAAAAGCTTTGGAATCTCTTTTGATTAGTTCGAGGTGGCATATTAACAATCACTTCTATATTTTTTGGGTCTATCTTTATTCCTGCAGCAGACACATGGTGACCCAATACAATTCCAACAGTCATTGTCATAAAACACTTTTCATTACTTAATGCCATATTTGACTCTTTACATATATCTAAAATCTTTTCAAGATTATTTACAAGTTCTTCAAAATAATCACCTACCGCAGTAAAGTCATCCATATATATTTCCATGCACTCATGTAATAAATCAAAAAATATACCAAGTATCGCTCTCCGAAATGTGGTCAACGCTTTGCATAGACCAAAGGGAAATACCTTGTAGGCATATGTCCCCCAAGGGCATGTAAAATTTGATTTGTACTGGTCCTCTAGAGCAATATGGATATGGTTGTAACCACTGAATCCATCCAGAAATGAAAAGTATTTTTTCCAGCAAGTGTGTCCAAGACCTGGTCAATGAAAGGTAGGGGGAAGTGATCTTTGAAGGTGGCCTTATTTATATCCCTATAGTCTATGCATACCCATCATTTCCCATTCTTTTTAGGATGATCACTAGCGGTGATACCCACTCGATGTCTAAAATGGGATAAATGAACCTAACATTTAAGAGTTTTTGTAACTCTATTTTTACTATCTCCCTTAAGGTCGGGTTCATTATTCTTTGTGGTTGTCTTATAGGAGTTGCATCTTTCTGAATATAGATATGGTGGACACATGTGTCTGGGTGAATGCCTTTCATATCAATGTATTCCCATGCAAAGGTATTAGAAAAGTTCCTTAAAATCTAGATTAGTTTATCTTCATGTTCATTGTCTAAAGAAAAATTTACAATTAATGTCTTCCAAGGAAATATTTCAACAATCTTATAACCATATTCAGAAATTGAATGCATAGGAAACGTTGATGAAAAGGTAGAGGATAATTTTTCTTCAGCACAATTTTCTTGAAAATTCTATTCTAAGAGACAATCGATGGAAGTTTGAGTATGAGCTAATGACTAAGCCCCAAAATATTGTGGGAAATATGGATTAGTAATATGATGATTAATCAGATTCTTGTCAATATTTTCTTTGAATCTCATGGCCTATGCAATAGTCAAAACATGTCAAATTGTTTCATCATTATCATCTTCATCAAGCCATGGTGTGTATTCAAGTTCAGTTGTTGGTTTAGTAGGGGGTACAAGGTGATTTTTTTGGTCTTAGTGCCATGATTAATTATCATATTGGCATACCTACAATCGATGAAAGCATCAATTCTGGCCAACCATGGTCTCCCAAGAATTAGGGGGTGCCCACCCAAATAGGATTTTGATTGTATGACATAGAAATATGTTGGGTACTCCCATGAGTCCAATGAGACAACCATGTCCTCTAGAATTCCCTCTCATTTAAGTTTAGATCGATCAACCAACTCAAATATAGTGGGCATAGGAAAGAGGTTTTGAAGTCCCAATTGGATCAACGTTTCTAATGTCGTCAAATTTATGGTTGCACCCAAATAGATTAGGGTGTTTTCAATAGGAATTTTATTAATAAGGAATGTCTCCACAGGATTCCCAAGGTCCACATATTTTTCTGCGGTGATTGTAGTGGACATGAGACTTGTTAGTTTCCCTATGACTTTGATGGTGGGCGGGTCCCTTTTTTATCTTCCTAGATTCTTAATGTACATATATCTAACATTTTTAGTATAAATAGGTATTCCCTTTGTTGCTTATAGCAGAGGTATTTTAATGCAAAGATTTTTCAGTTATGATGCCAAGTCAAACTCAGAAGGAACAATCGATTTTTCTAGTGCCAGCCTCTCCGGAAAAGGGGGTTGATTGGGCTGTAATAATTGTTCCTTTTAAGGGGCATTTTGTAGAGTTGTTTGATCTTGAGATTGACTCTAAGACTGAGATGACGATGGTGATGTTTTCTGAGAAATTTCATGCTATCTAGGAGCTTCCTCCTCTTCATTTTCTTGAACAATTACTGAGGATTTTGGGTTAAGAACCTTTTTGAACCTCAGGTGATTATGTTCTAATGATACAAGTGTGATGGAGTATATGGGAAAGGTTTGTAGATCGATTCCATAAATGACCTAAACTAATTTATTGTTGTTGGGATTTGGGATAGGTTGGGTAGGGATTTGGGTCATATGTGGAGGGTTTTGAGGAGCTGGTAATGAAATCGGTTGTGGTCAATTAAATTGTTAATGTCATGGGGTCTAAAATGGGTATGTATATGATGATGATGCAGGGTGAGAAAAATTGGTTGTGACATCATAAGGTGGGCCATGCCAGCCTTCTTGTCAAGTTTGGTGTGGATTGGGCTGAGGTGGCCAGTGTTGTCATGGCATAGGAACATTCCACATACGATTATGTGAATAAGGAAATTGAGACGCTGAGTTTTAAGCCATACATGGAGATCTCTGCCATGGTTTTTGTGATTTCATCACATATAATGAGGTTGAGGCTCCTTGTTCTCCATGATATATTGTCTTGATTACTAGTAAGGAAGGATAGTCCTTGGTGGCATGGGATTCCTCATAGATGCCACAAATATCTATGTTGTCCAGTGGGCATTATTTCCAAGGATGCTTCTCTCGACACTTGGGGGGAAATATGGATAGAGATTTTTATGATGCATCCTTCTTCTTAACCTGCAAAACATCCAATTGTGAAGTTAAAGAGCGAATATAAGTTTTAATTTTTTCAAACATGTTACCAATTTCATCCTTTGTGACCCCTGCTCCTGCAATAGATTTTGTGAACCTTAAAGTGGCATCTCTAGATTTTCTACCAATCTTTGTGTTCCCTTGCGAATATTTCCTGCACAAATCACATACCTAACCATATGTTAGTTGTTAAAGATCACTTGATCCCATTAGATTAAGGACTTCTAAACATTCATCCCTTATGCCTCTTAGCATAATTGTTTTCCTTGTTTCTTCACTTAGCTAACTCTGCTTTGATCTTTGAAGGTTATACTGAAATTGCTCCACGTAGTCCTTGTTGGGAAACTGATTTGCATAAGTTTTGAGCATTAATTATCAATCTAGGAGTCTGTAAACTTGAAGGTGCAAGCACATGAAATGTGGGATCAAATGTTATTCCAGTGAACTAAGAACTAACTTTACTTGAATTATGACAAAGTGAAATGAAATTCTAAACTAGAAAATTAACAGAATGAAACTATTCTTATCCAATCTAAGATTCACAACTTCAATGGTAGATGAACATGTTGCAAAGTGTATTGACCTCATCAAGTGAGGGTTCTTTGTAACAAGACTCTGATGACTGTGAACTTTCAAAAGAATATTTATGCATCTAAGAAAGCAAAGAAAAAGATTCAAAATGCTAAATTCCTTCAATCTAATTATCATAGTCTCTTGGTTGAAAATCATATTGTAGAGTGAATTTTACTCCACGGGTGATGAGCTATAGTTGTAACAGTTTCAATGGTGGAAATGTTGATTGCAAAGTGTAAAGTTATTGACAACAATACTCAGATAATTGTGAAGTTTAAATGACCCTACAAGAGGTGGCTCTCTGCAATATTACTTTATTTAACTATGCAATTTTATGATTGTAAGGAATGCTTAAATACACACATACATTAATAAATTCTAATGATAAAATCCTAAGATAGATTTCAATCTAATCAATCAAATGACTATTGTGATTTCCTACTAAAAACAGGCTATAGTGTGTCCACAAGACTCAATGGTCCAAGGAAGCTTGTAGAAATACTTTAAGAAACCCCTTTTCAAGTTGCCAATGAAGGATGGGATTGAGTCTCAACTCTATAATAGAAATTAAAAAAAAAAAGTCTTAAATGAAATCCAATCAATGCAGCACTGATATAAATCTGATCTAAATTTTTTTAAATAAAATAACAACTATGAAGAAAGGAAATTCTGCAAACTAAAGAAATTGCAAAGAAATAAAACTCACACACTAATTTACAATACTACAACATGAACCAAACATGGGGGCCCTCCAAGCTGGAAAATGCACAAAGATACTAAACAGAGGATAAGATTACATCTTTGAATTGCTCAAAAGATTGCTTACAATCCCAAGTTCATAATTTTTATTCAAAAATATAAATCCCCCTTAAGTTTCACTCACTTGCATATTTATACATCACAAAAAGAAATTGATTTGTTGATAACACTCGGCCCAGCCAACTAATTGCTATTTTAATAATTCATCTAAATGAGATTCGACCTCCACAATGGCCAAAATCGTGGAAAATTTGCAAGCACACAAATCTAGGCAAATTTTCTTGCCAAAACTGCGTATTTTCTGCTAACCAACTAAGTTGATAGTGCGTTGACCGGGCATGTGCGAGGGATTTTTGTTGAACCAATAGGAAATCAACCATCCCATGAAGATGAAGAACAAAACCCATGTCCTCGATTTTGTCTAGCTTGCTTGCATATACCACAACAAACGAGAAATTACCAGAACGCCTAGTTTCCTGTAAAATTTGGTAAAACTGACTTTTCAATGCATAGAATTGCTAAAATTCACAAATTAAAAGAAAATCATAGAAATACCTTTTTGATGACGTTTTGGGTCAAAATGAGGATAAAATATGGGAAAAGTGGTGTATGGTGGGTTTATTAAGGCCAAATTAGAGTTTATTATGAAGGCTAATTAGCACCAAAAACGAGGCTCAACAATCTTCCACGGTTTTGTCCTATTTTTGCATCACCTTGAAAAATTGTTCTCTAAGTTCTCCACCCCTACAATTGTCTTGGTATTTCTTTAGAAATATCTTCTTCATCTCCTCCCAATTTTGAATGATATCCCCACCAATACCCATAAACCATCGAAGGGATGCACCTTTCAAGGTGGCAGGAAATACTTTTAACTTATGGGCCATAGTGTAGTAGGAGTAACTCCTACAAAGTACATCAAACTCAAATAAGAATCTATTGGGATCTTCGCTAGACAAATGATGAAAATTTGGTAAGTCGGATGGGGGGATGTTCTTCATCTGTGTTGTTTCACCAGGATCTATGTAGGGAATTCAAAGGTTATTGTCTCCTCATAGTTATTTCCTGTCACTTATTCTTCTGCCATCTTGAGCCACCAAAGTGGTAGTTCTAGTGCTATAGATGCATCAAAGGTTGTTGCTACTATTTATGGGTCTTGAATTGGATTGGTTTAGAATTTGATGTCAAGCTTCCCTTCTACTGTAGGGGTAAGTGTTTCCTCTTATGCATGAATTTATTCTATGATTGGCTTAATTAGAGAAACCTTCTTAGGTTCCTCGACTCTTCTTCCCGAGGTTCCTACTCCAACCTTCCCAGCCAAGGGGTCAGTAGAATTTGTGGTACTCCCAACACCACTAGATGGGGCAACATGATTAGGTTTCTTTTGAGTGTTTTTACCTCTAGTTCCCTTAGGCTTATTCATATAGTATTTATCATTCTAAAAAATGAATACTACTTAAAGTTCCAACATGAAAAGGGCATGTGGAGACTCACCAAAGCAATTGCATAGGATTTCAACTCTGTCTTACTGCATCCACTTCCAGGTATGAGATGTTGGTCCTGCAAAACTACAAATTGATTGCACACTTACTTTGAGATTGGCTCCTTAAGCACCTCCCCGACAACGACGCCAAAAATTTGGTCAAATTATATGGTGGTAATTTGATTCATTAATTATCAATCCAGGTTGGTAAACTTATGAGGTACTAGCAAAGTATATGCAGAACAAATCTAAAAAACACAACACTCTCAAGGAAATAAACTTTGTAACTGGTTACTCGTCTAGTAGTGGATGTTCTAAGGTAGAAATCTCGGCTAGATGTAGTTTTTATATCTAACATTACTCTGTTGAATCCACTTTATCATCTCAATTGAAAACCCTCAACTAAGCAATCATTAAAACTAAACTATTGCATGCAGACAAGATATTACCGTGAGCAGTTACAAGTCAAAAAGGAATTGATAACATCATTTCATAAAAGTTGCAGCTCTGACAATTATCTGTTCAAAGAATTACCAATTCATATCAACCATAAATCAAGCATGCGATTATTGTTCTTACAGTCATGAATTGAATCATATAACAACAAATGAATCGAATTGCACAATAGTAATTAAATGAAATTCTATAATAGAAAAATGAAATAGCATTAACCAATCAATGATTCCAAGAATATCCTACCCTTTACAAATATCGATTATGGAACTATGCTAATGACAAATTAAATTTAATTCTAATGCAACTGAACGTTATCCAAGGCGTTACTTTCAAGTCGAAGGGGGCCCTGCCTCCTCTCAGATGTATGTATGTTATAAGATTACTCACGAACTCAGCAACACAGAGATGGAAAGCACATCAAATTGATTATATTCATAAAACCAGAGTACAAGTAGAGTATCATCCATGTTCTTCCAGCACTGCCTATTCTTCTTGGCAAGAGTGCCTCATATAATTACATTTAATATTACAAATAATTTTGGCACTCAAACGCGTGCCAAATCGACTCAAAATAGTTTATACAATACAGATTTGGACTTCAGATATCCCAACAACAAGAGATTACATAATTAGATAAGTCATCATGATTTCATGACTGAAAGAATGCAATCGAAAAAACTCATGCATGCTATAGGAATTGGTTGGAGCTTGACCAAGGATAGCACTTGCAACATTGAGATCTTTTCCAATTTGGATGGTAATTGTCCATGTGTCCGTAATTATACAAAAGGCCCATATCTTCGATTTAGCTGGAAGGCGTGATGCATATCATGGCCATCGAAGTGATTGCAAGACATGTTCACCGAACTACAAGAACATTCCAGAAATTTGTTAACTTAGGAAATTAAACATATTTTCCTATTAAACAAGGAATAATGCAACATTAAGCAAAGACAGTTAGCTTGAATTCAAAAATGCACTCTTGAGGTCAAAAGTAACAAAATATGTGTTATCATAGGGTTATAATAGAATGGGTAGGTGGCTAGGTAAGTAGTCAAAATAGGGTCATGTAGATTGTCCCAGTATGACAAAACATGGGGCCTACACTACATATTATTTGTAGGTTGGTGAGCCATGATGTTTTAGGCCAGAGTGCCTTTGTATATATGTTTTGAGTCCAAAGTGCCTGTGTGATTAGGTTAGGGAGCCTATGAGTTGAAAATTCAATGAGCCTAACAAATGTTATATGTAATCACACTCAATTATATTAATAAAATACATCATTGTTGCAGACCAAGTCAGGCGAAAAGAGTATGGGCGGTTAAGACTCCACGAGAGGGAAAGGGGGATACAAACTTAAGGAAAAGGGGTTAAGTCAAGGGGGCTTAGCCAAGGGAATATCATAATATTAATCTTAAAGTCCTAAGTCATGTGATATTATTTTATCCTAAATTCCTAAAGGTTGGGAACAAATTATCAAGTAGAGTCAAAGGAAGTTCCTAGAGTAACAAGTGTCAAGTGTCAAGCACACATAAGCTGAAATTATAGTTGAAAAGGTCATAGAATGTTTGTAAAGTGTTTGACAGTATTTCCTAAGCACTAGTTTGGGAAATTTCCCAAGAGAATTTGAGGAAATCGATCTCAGGGATTAAGCATTTTAGTGCCTTTAATGGGTGAAATTTTGGACATCACAGAGAAGTTCAAATGAAATTGGGTGATATTGGGGAAAAGCCCCAATTTCTAAAGTGGAATTCATTGGGAAATTGACATAGAAGTGTCAAATTTCAGGTGCAATAGTCGAATTGACATGCACAAGGCCAAAATTATCCATAGGAAGCTTAATTTCACAGCTTCCATGGTAACCTGTGAGAAAATTTGAAAATTATGCAAATTTGGAAAAATTCAAAAATTGTGAAAATTTAGGTATTTTTTTCGTACATGACGTCAACAATGACGTGGAGGCCACGTGGTGGTGATGTGTAAGTAGTGACATGGACTACCATGGTGGTAGCCAATGGCATGGTGGTTAGTTTGGTGGTAAGGTGAAAATCCATTGTAGTAGTCCGAACAATGGAGTGGAGACCGAAACCATAAGTGGTTTCACATTGTGACCAAGTAGTTTTTGAAGAAGCTCTTGGAATTGTGAAATGAATAAGGGGTTTCCATGTATCATCGAGCAATAAGTGGTATCACAGTGTGAGGTTTCGTTAACCTCCTTGCAACTTCACCATGTGAAATGAACCTCAATCATAGATCTTCTCGCATATCCACCATTAGATCGTCTCCATGGTGGAAAGGTCAAGGGTCTACAGTGCCCGATGACGGGTTAGTGGTAGGGTCGAGGGTCTGCATTATGCGATGGTGAGCCCAGGGATGACATGGGAGCCACATTGGACGAGGTGGTATTGAATGATACCATAAGCGGTATCGCATGGTAGCAAGGCAGTTTTCTATAAGGTCTTTGGCGATCAGAAGACAATGGGGGGATGCCACGTATCATGGGAGAAACCACTATTGCATCATGGAGGGATATTAACCCTCGCGTAAGTTGGATATGTGAAATCATCGAGAGCCTTTTATCATGCCCCAATCTTAACCATTATATCTGGGGTGCGGACAAGTTTGTGTGTCGAAGGAAAGGTGTGTGGGATGGGACTCTCCCATCCTCGTAGCCTATGTGGAGGCACAAGGTGGATATTTGGTAAGAGAATTGGGACCCACCAATGACATGGCCCATTTTAGTGGTGCCATGTGGCAACTAGTATGGGTGGGTCCACAATAAGTCTAAATAAAATTACTTTATTATTTATTGGTGCAATCATAATATACCTAAATAAAATAAGGAATTGTACATCATAGTTTAGGCATTGAAGTACTACATGAATTATTTGTTGGGAAAACAAAAAAAAA
>SNQJ01S0116575.1:14578-27846 GCA_010110895.2 Picea sitchensis | reverse complement strand
GACTATTGTAATATAATTTGAGATTGATATATTATGTGAGATCACATATGTCATTGTTGTTAACTCTTCACATGTTGTAGTTCCCTTATGCAATTTCATGCTTTCCTAGTTAGTGTTTCAATGCTTTCTTAGATTAGTTTGATGTCAGCAACATAGATTAGATTAGATTAGTTCTACTTCAGTCCTGCACAAATAGTGCATGTGCTTCATCAGTTTACGTACCCCGGGTTGACAATTAAATAGTTGGGCAAGTACTACAACGTTATTATAATGACATATATTTCGCCTAACATAGACCACTCTTATTTGTTATTCAATAGACCACTCCTTATTGGTTTATCGTTCATTACAACCCATTCATTATAGGTTTTGACACTATATGTCATATACAATAAGAATGAGTAAGCATGGAGCACTCTACCTCTTCTCATTAACCACTATGGCTATCAAAAACACTTCAAAAGTGCAGGCTATCCATTATAAGAGGCGAAAATGCACTTAATACAGGGGTACTGGATGAAGTATCGGATGAGGTGCCGAATGAGGTGCCAGATGAAATGTTGTTTGAAGTGTTGTTTGAAGTGCCATTGAATTGTATACCAGTAACTGTTCTAGATTCCAGGTAACCAGAATTCAATTCCATTCAATTATATTGGTTTCAAGCATTGATTAAAGATGCTTCATATGGTTTTGATCAAATGTCCAAGTCAAAAGACTTGGACATTGATCTAAATACACACCAATCCATTTCTCCCAAGCTTTCCATCGAATTCAAATCTCCCACACATGGCAACTCGTGTGCACATGTGGGCAATGTACTCCACCATAAGAGCATCCAAAATCGGGCTGGGCACTCTATTATTTCATTTTCCCTTGCCAATTTCTCTCCTCTACGTTAAGGAAACGTGTCCTACCTCTGTCGAATTCTCCCTCTATTCTAATCACACTTAGACTGTGTTAAACCCATGCCATTTCTTGGCCTATTTTCACCCTTGCTTGGTAAAATTCACCCTCTATTCCAATTACACTCAGACCATGCCCAATTTGTGTCTCTTTGTGGCTCGACTTCGCCCTTTCTTAGTGAATTCAAGATCTGTCACAATGCCCAAGCGATACGAACCATCCTCCTATGCAGACTTATTTTCCATTCTAGAATTCGCACAGTGCAGGGAAGTGTTCTTGCGTGCTAGTTGGGGGCTATTTCTGTTGAGTTTTCAAGGCCATGATGACAGTCTTTCTATGCAATTTGTAGTTCGTTTTGATGGTAATACAACACATGTAGGGTCTCTCAACTTTTCAGTCACAGAAGAGTCAATTATTGTTGCAACAAAACTCCCAAGAATGGAAGATAGATGGTTCAATAATCATCAATTGCCATGCTCAAGTTACAACAGGGTGTTTAAGCCCAAATTTGAGAGCATTTCAGGAGTGAAAAGGGTATCCTAAGGAGTGGATAAAGCTAGAATTGGTTAACCCCATCATCATCATCACAAGGTTAATTACATGTGAAGGTAGATACTCCACCTTCAAAGCTTGTCACTTTAGATTGCTGGCTCATTTTCTGTTCAATAAACCCTTGAACTTTCCCTTTTATTTTCTCAAAATCTTGGAGAATATGTCCTCTCAAGTGAGGAAAAATGTGACTAATCCCCACAATAGTCTCTTCCACCATGGCTTGATCAAGCTCCTTGTTCTTTCCGAGTTGGAGAAACAGGGGAAAAGTTGGGATGCCTTTATCTACCAATTTGCAAACCCCCACTTGACAGTTAAGATCAGTAGAAAGCCACTTATCCTAAAAACTATCTCTCCATCCAAGCCTCACTCTCCAAAAACTCCAAACTCCCTTGCACAAACTCCCTCTTTACCGGAACAATACCAAAAGCTTGTTGATATCCCTACTTCTTCATCGGGGAAAATGACCAAGAACAAAGACCAAAATAAGCCTATTGTTGACCCCCCAATGCCTTCATTTTCTATTGAACCTACACCTAAGAAGCCCCAATAAGTAATGAAGCAAGACTTTCCCATCATTCCCACAAACAAGAGGGGAGCTAATAGATTTGGTAAGGGACCCTTTCGGAAGAGTACCCGGAACATAAGAATCAAGCCTTATGCAAAGCCTCCACCTGCTTCGGATCCTATCCAAGTATCCTCTGACCTTGAGAGCCCTCATAAGCAACCTAGAGAAGTCTCTACAGATGGATTATAGCCACTAAGGAAAACAAAATCAGAACCTACTTCACCTTTCCAATCTCCCATCACACCTACTTCACCCATGCCTACTCTTGATCCTAAAATTGATAAATTGTCCACATCACTCAAAGGACCTAAGCCTTCCTCGGAGATCACTGATTTTTCCCCAACTATAGAGGAGCTACAAAGGGAAAACCATCATCTTATCCAACAGTTGGAAGAGAGGAAGACAATAGATGCACACCTTCATCATGACAATGCAGTCCTTCAGGAAAAAGTTAACTCCCTTCAACGATTGGTCGATGGGATGACCCAATCTAACTGCAGCCTCAGACCACAATTAAAGAAACATAAGAGGCACAAGGATAATCCTACATAGCAAGAAGGAGAGGCTTCTAAAGTCGATCCTCCTCAACAAGCCTAGTTCCGAGGGGTGAATTCTTTTTGTTTTTAGTGGGACCTGCAAAATCATAAGTGTGGGGGTAATGTTGGGCCCGAGATATGATCATTTTTATGATGGTTATTATACATTTTTTCCGCATGTATATATATGTTTTTCACATTTTGAAGGAGCTTTTTGAAGAATTTTATGATAAAATGGTATAATTAGCATGAGGTACGTATAATTCGTGTTTTGTGATTCAATCAAGTTTAATTCATCATATTTTATGGTTTCCAAGAGTTAATTCATGTTTTTCTGCTATTACAGGGAAAAATGCACCATGTTTCTTGGTCCGACACTTGATCCGATACTTGATCCAACACTCATTCTGGTACTTGATCCGACACTCGTTCCAACACCCAGTATTACACAAAAATGCAAGGCAAGTTGGTGGTTATGGTATTGGCGTCCAATGGTGCACAAATCAAGCACATGGGTTTCTTTTGTCATTTCCCCCTCCATCTACTAAGCTCCAGACAACTCATTTTCAGTTGTCCAAAGAAGGCGATTATTGGCTTACTCCGTTTTGACAGTTAGAGCATCATTTATTGTAATTTTTCGAATTTAGAGGTGGTTCGACCCTCCTGTGGTCTACCACTTGGTTTGTAAATGTTATAAATACCACTGAGGTGGTCAGATGATTGTTAAGTAGAAGAACTAAGTAGTATAAGCATTAAAATTGCCAGAAAAACGATTTTGCTCTGTTTGAGTTTTTACATTGCCAGAGTTATGCCAAAACTGTGTTTTTGGATTTTTATGGTGAATTCGGCTTGCTAAGCTCGTGGTGTGCTTTTAGAGAGTGACCACGACTTGTTGGGGGGCCCACCAGTAGTCTGGTAACTCTCTTCATGTTTATTTATTCATTTTTTAATTTAATTTCTCTCTTTTTATTTTCTGTACATGCATGTTTTTATTATGCTAACTAATTTGTTGTAGCTTAATTGTTTAAATTCTTTTGCAGGTTAGATGTTGATACAGATTAACATGTGTTGATTTTATAGATTAGAAAAGGTATTGCAAGACTCCATACTAACCCCAAGTCTTTATATTAACCTCATGTGCATGTAGATGTTAAACTATGCTTCGAGTTATGGTTTTGTAATCAAGTTAAAACAAAGTTTTTATTAGATTAGAACAGAGATTGTTTATTTGGTTTTTTTTTGACAAGAATTGATGGATAGATAGAATTAATTCCGGTTTTTTATTACAAGCTTGCTAATTTGAATTTCATATAGATCTCATTTAATTAGTTGTTGGTTAATGTAGTTGTTAGTTTGCTTTTCAGTATCATAGTTTAATTTTTGTTTTCACGCACTTTCTTATTGTAGTTTGAACTTTGAATTATTAGAGTAGACATAACATAGTTTTCTTTTATGCAATTTCCTTTCGTAGATTAAAAATGCAATTAAATTTCTTTGTTAAATAATGATGATCTCGTTATGTTGTTGATGGTTTAATATGCAGGGTATTTAACATTATTTTTGTCATGGCTAAGTTTTCATTGGATTGTTTAATCCACACCTTCCATTTTGCCATTGAGATTAGTGTTGAGTTTATACCGTTGGAATTGTCCTTTGTTGTCAAGTGTCATCGAGATATCATCCGTCACCACCGAAGAAATTCACACAACCACCAACATTATATTTGAGTCTTTCATAGATATAGTTTCTTGCTTTCATACCTTAGGAGATAGTCTTATTTGTTTCTATAGGATAGATAGACTTTGCTTTGATAGATTAGATAGCAGTTTGCCCAAGAATTAGTTGTTAGTCTTTCTTGCCTTCAATAGACTAGATTTCCTTTCATGCATTGCATGGAGCATTTAAATTTCCTTTCATGCATTAGAAATAGTTTTGCATTAGGCATTTAGTCCACTTGCCTCTTAGTCTAGGTAGTTTTTCAATGAGAATTCTTTGCTTACTTGTCTATTTTCTTTCGTAGGTTAGTTAGTTTCCTTTGCTTACTTGTATTTTTATTTAGTAGGTTAGTTAGGTGCCTTACTTGCTTGTCTATTTGCTTTAATATGTTAGATAGGTGTTTTTGCTTACTTGCTTATTTATTTTCTTTCATAGGATAGTTTCTCATTGAATGTAGGTTGGCAAGTTAAAGAAGTTTTCTTTTGTCATTTTCTTATTATGATTAGTAGTTTACCTTTGCTTACTATCATGAACTATTTTTCTTTGAATAGGGGTTTTACTTGCTTTCTTAGGAACTATCCATCAGTCCTTGGCCCAGAAGTACTTAGGTTACCTAGTTTCAAGTTTCTTAGTAGGGTTTGATCATTAGATAGGTTTGCTTGAATCGATTAGTCTTAGATAGTTGTTTTCATTAATTAGATTATACTCCTACCGACCTTTTACCTTTGGCATATATTTTTCTACAACTCTAAGTTTACATACCCTGGGTTGACAATTTAATTGAGGGTATTTTAGTGTATTTTTAGTACATATAAATCACCTAACAATATTCATCTATCAGCACCCCTTGCTGGTATGAACTCTCGACAAAGTCCATGAGACTCTCAGACAGTCTCATCTCTTTCCCCTTGCCCACCTAGAAATTTGGAGTTTCTTCTCTTCTGACCACCTGGAAATCTATGAGATCAATCGATCTCATCTCATTTCCCACCTGGAAATCTAAAATTTCGGCAGTGTCTCTCTGGCATTATATGAGACCTTCAACTGATCTCTTTCCATTGCCCATCTGGAAACTTGAAAGTCCATTTCTTCCCACCTGGAAATTTACGAAATCCTCTACTAATCTCATATCATTTCCCACCTGGAAATATGAATTTCCATTGATGTCCTCCTGACAGTCTATGAGATCCTCCAAAGATCTCATTTCATTGCCCACCTGAAAATATGAAAATCCATCTCTCCTCTCTTGGCGGTTTATGAGATTTTTATATTATCTCACCTCCTCCTTATCACTGAGATGTCTCCTGATTTCTGGTTCACAGATGTGAATCAGTTCCTCCTCTATGTCCATGAGGTTTTATAATTCCCTCATCTACCTTCTCAACTCTTGTTGTTGATTTCTGGCCAACAACTTTTGAACATGCCATTTTGCCTTCCTATTCAAAGGACATTCGTACTTCCAACATATATTTTCCTCCTATTGCATCCTCAATGCTAGTTGTTCCATCCTTGATATTATCTCATTAAGATCCATATCCATATATGGATTGTGTTTCTTCTTGCAGCCTTCTCTTCAGCCATGCTCCTAGCCTTCAGTAGCCATTTCCACCTCCTACCTACCCTCCTGGCAAGCCTATGGATCACTCTACATATGAGAGCATCTTAATATTCTCTCATAGCTCACCTAGATATTTAAATTTTTGTTGTTTCACACATGCAACAACCTTCTCAGCTTTTCCTATGATCTGTAGACAAATTTTAGGCTCTGATACCACCTGATGCAACCCCCCTACCCTCCTGGGGTTTTGCGAGCTCCCAGTCTACGATATTTCTAAGTTCTGAGTCAAATTGACTCTGTAGGCCTTTGATAGACCCCTATTAATATTACATAGGTCCCCTTTCCTTCTATGTGTAGGTCCTGACAGACCCATAGACTATTCCTGCGTGCTTCCAAAACACCAAGTTTCAAGCACTAGCCCCTTTCTCATTAGAAATTTCCTTCATATGGCCCTGAGCTATGACATCGTGGAAATACATGATTGTGGGCTTGTCCAAGGGTGGTTTTAGGCCAACCCACTTTTTGGCCCACAATTCACTACAAAGCACCACATATGGCCTTCGCGATACCGTGGTTTTAATTATGGCTCGCTCAAGACAAATTAAGACCCAAGTATGTTCTAGCCCCGCAATCAAGAACGACTGTTGATCTCCAATCCCTTGGTGATGCCTCTTGATCAACAACTACTATCTATCCTCCTTTTTCTGCCTTCTTTCCTCCTTCCACACACCATCTCAGATCTCCATGATCTATTGACATGTAACTCCCATTGAAATCAACGGCTGTTGTTGATTCCAACTCTCCGGCCTTCGGGAGTTTCAACTCTCAAATATAATCCTTTCCCCGTATCAAAATATTCTAGCGTGGAATATCTATTGACACATGTTTCCCTAAATCTACGGTCCAAATGAACTTCGGCGCTCCACGCTTTAGGAATTCTTCAACTTTGTTCAACTACTTTCTTCCAGAGTGATTTTCCCCAGAGTAAAAGATCTTCTGCCACGCGTCCTCTCCAAATCAATGGTTCTTCTCCCATTTTGGGACTTTTCTCTTCTCAACCAAAACAATGGTCCTTTGACCTCCTCCTCTATCAATGATCGAGATCTCCTTGAGGACTTCGACACTTTCACCCTCTACTTTCCTCTGGAGTTCTAGATCTGGTGCCACCCATCCACTTTCTAATCAATGACAGTCGTTCGCTTCAAGACTTCGGCCTTCGATGATTTCAAATCTCAACAACCACAAATATATGGAGTGAAACCTTCCAAAGTGTTGGATCATCTTACATCTATCCTCCCTTATCCAGCGACTGTCCAATAGAGTGAATCTTTGTCCTTGACGTGTCTCTTCACAAATCAATGATCCACGTTCCTTCCTTCGGATCAATGGCCCTTAGACATTTCAGTATTCTTCACCTCGGGACATTTTGAAACACAACTTCACAAAATCCTGGAGTACAATTCTCTAAATTTCACGATCTAGTGACACCTGTCCAACCCAAATCAACGGCTCCCAGCTGCTTCAACTATTCGGGCTTTGGCAATCTCAAATCTCAAACTTCTCCTTTGATTTTCTCTCATAGTTCATGATCTGTTTCCACGTACCCTTTCTGGATCTGACAGTCTAGAATTCTTCTTCAGCCCTTCGGATTTCATCCCTTCGATGCTTTGGCTCTTCCACTCTTGGGTGCTTTGGCTCTTCGACACTTCGTCTCTTCGGCTCTTCGACCCTTTAGCTCTTCGGGCTTCAGCTCTTAGTCTCTTCATCCCTTAGGCACTTCAGCTCTTCGGGGATTCAGATCTTCGACTCTTTGGGCTTCAGGAATTTCAAACTCCTATGCACTCATTTCTCTTGGAGAGCTTTCACCCAGAGACTTCGATCTACCGACACGTATCCCCCTGACGATCAATGACCAGGATCCACTTCGGGTCTTCGATGATTCTGATCTCTCCTTGTCCAAAAACTTCTGAAGTTGTGGATCTCACGCCACCTGTCCTCCTTGACGATGGATGGTCCCAAATTACTTCAGGACTTTAAGACTTTGACAAGACCACTCTCTTGTATACACAAGGGTTAAGTCTCATTCCCTTACCTTCAAATCCAACTGTTGTTGGTCCTTCGCGCTTAGATCCAATGGATGGGATCTGTTCCTCTCCTCTGAGCTTCCTTCTTTCACTGGATGTTGATCTAACAGTCCAGGCTCCTTTCCACAATCGATATGATGGCATTTGTCCCTCCTCTTCTTGAGCTTTTGACTTCTTCTGACTTGGAAGATTTTGTTAGTGTTCAAAGGCTTTGGCCTTTCACCTTTCACCTTGTGAACTTGATTATCTTGGGTCTCACTTGTGCTCTTGAACATGTTATCTCTTCTGAGATTTTCAATTACTCAATCTCCTAAGGGTCTCAACCCTTTTGTTTCCTTTCAAAGGAAAACTCCATGCCCTCCTGGAAACCTTCTGCTCTAAGCACACCTTGCTGAAAATTTTATACAGAGTGTTCAACAACTCTGTGAGTATATTCCTATGATACTCTTCTCCCTGAACTCGACAAAGAGTTCCCTCTATGCCCACTTGCACCCACTCGATGCCTACCTGGTAGAGCTCTACAGAGTTCTCAACGACTCTATCTCTCTATGAACTCAACACAGATTTATTTTTGTGCACTCCCTGCACTTCTGTTGATGAAGGTTCAAAGGTATCTCTCTTGATATTTCTTTGAGGTTAACTCGCCTCTGTCAATGCACTCCTTGCACTCTCAAATCACATGAGAGAAACAATTGAAACTTATTCGTTACTTCACCAGTTCACCCATTCATTCATGAAATACATAAAAACATAATAATGAACACAAATACATAAACACACTATGTGCAAGAAAAATTACTTTTCTATTATCTATGTGTGTGTATATAGATGTTTACAAAAACTAGATTGCAACAAAGTCCTGGTTCTCTCAAGATCTCTCCAAGAACTATTCTACCTCCTATCCTAAATCTATCCTGAGTTTTGCTTCTAAGACCTTCCCTTCTTAGATCTTCTTCTAAGACCTCTCTCTCTCTCTCTCTCTCTCTCTNTCTCATTTACAAAAGAGGGCTCTATGAGCTCATCCTCTCTACTACCTTAGTTCCATAACTGTCTCATTTAAGACACCATAATCCTATGGCTTCATTACAATTAATGATGAGCCAAACCTGACTACGATCTAAACCTACTTACACTCAACCATTTAAGGAGACCCTATCCACTACCTATACAAAGGCATGGCTCAGTTCTTACGACCTTACAACACAAATCCATATAGGATCAGATTTCAAATTTAAAAAATGGGAGGGTCGACACCTCTCCCTCTCTGAAATGCGCATTGAAGTGCTAGAATGTTGGCGCATTGTTGAGGTGGAGTGATTCTCCTGCATCAAATATGAATTCTTGAAATTAATCACTAACCAAGAATTAGCCTCTTTTTTTCTAAAACAATAATATACATATTAAGAAATCCACTTATGTTATCAGAGTTCATAGTAGAAGTAGGATATAGGTACAAAGAATTCAAGGGAGCATATTGGTGTTGAGTGAAAAATACATGGCTTCATGGGAAATTACTAAATGGAGTAATGTGTAGTGTTCTAAAATTGAGAAAGCCAATGGGAATCTAGAGATAATGGAAATGGATTCCAAAATGTTGATGGTTCAGATGGTTTGAAAATACTACAATGCTAGAAGATTGAATGATATGAATTGCATCATTCCAATGTGCTAGAAGGTTACAAAAATGTAAGATTGGAACATGATTTCCCAAGTGGAGGTAGTGGCCAATAAGGCATATTGGTTAGAATTTAAAATGGACTAGCAGAACTTGGCTCGAAAAGGTTTGTATTAGGAGAGAATTGGAGCACAAATGAGCGTAATGACAGTGCATAGGGCAGCAGGAATCTACAAGAATTCAAGGAAAACCATCTACAACAAATAAATAAATAAATATGCATTGCAGTGCATAATAGAAATGATGCACGATGCATACAATAAAAATAGAGTGCACGTGCATGAAGTGGGAATAATGATATTAAATACTTAATGCATATTGATGTGCATTTGTGGAATGATTAAACCTACTTGTGGAATGCTTATAGATTGAGAGTATTTTTTGCTATACATGAAGTAATGTTGTCATGATAATTGAATAATACTAATGATGGATCATATATCTAGGAAAAATGTTTATATCATGGATGAAAATGATGTGAATGATTCTTTTTATATACATGAAATCCATACATATGAAGACAAATGAGGATGGTGGGAACACTGAGCAAGAGGTTGATGAAGGGATTTTGAAAGATTCTACCAAAAAAAACATCAGTTGATAAGGTAGCATCAATAACTATAATAACAACCATGCATGTATACATTTTGGGTTGTTTATGATACATAAATGTTGAAGGAAATTGAGGTAAGAATTCCTTTAGCTAAATTTTCAATATTTGAATTGATGTAAAGGAAAAGGACCTTGAGTGTACATATGTTGTGTAGTGCTTGAATTCAACTATATGAAATTTAATTGTATGACATGTTTTGTTGGTTATGGGAACATAACCAAGTCAAGTCAGAAGATGTATTTCTGTTATAACAATGGCTTCCAACAGAGCTAGCCATGTGTGAGACCATGATGTGGTTGGATATGGAAATGCCATAAAACTATACAAGTGCTCAATTGGTATTCCTAGTTATAATCGATGTTTGGACCACAACCTCTTTGCTGACACTCAAGAGAACTAGAGGATTATATTTTTGATGCTGTGTATGGGTTGAGGATGAAGCATCCAAATGATCGAACAAGTAATTGGGAAGAGTTTGGATAATGTGTTAAGGTGATGTCTAGACCTTCCAACTCACCATGGTGGAATACATGAAATGGATATGTGGTATTCCAGATTCAATTCAAGGATGAATTGTGTGGACATGGCCATAGGTATTGACACATCAATTTGTTGATAATGTTTGATTACATTATTAAAATATTGGTATGCTAGATAATGCATGTGGAAGGAATTATAGTTTCATTCCCTTTAATATGAATAATAGTTGAAAGTGATTGAATTTTGAGATTAATATAATTTTGAAATCACTTCATGGGATGATTGCAAATGTGCAATGAAAAGATAAGGTGTATGAATATTGACAATTGTTTGGTTGAATGGAAGTTGAGGAAATTGCAAGAAAAATGGTCTTGGATATGGAAATGGTGTAAGCCTTGTTGGGTTGTGGTTTTGATATAATTTACACTATCAAATGGCTTCCTTTTTTTACTATTGTATCCCATCTTTACACTTGTCAACCATTTATTTTATGTCTTTCCTCATATTTTCAAAGTTAAGTGCTAATACGGGCTTAAGAGGTATTTTGTTTCTAAATTCATTAATTTCCCTTATTCTTTGATGAATTATAGAAGCATTGAATTGATTTCCCTAATTACGGTGTTTTGACAATTCAGTTCTAGTAACCCTTATTCAGTTTAGGTACCAACCTCCATGATTGGCATATCTGGGCACCTCCAATCAAGATTTCTCCACATGGTTTTTTTTACAGGAGGTCCCAGCATGGTTTTACATTCATAATATCATGTTTACCTATAACATAGAAAGAAAGAGCTTGTAATCAACAATCCTAGTCAACCATATGAAAAACAAATGTGCCATCCAAGGATGATATCAAATTAGATGATGAAGACCATTCTTAGACATTTTGTGATATGGGGATATTATCCAAATAGATCACATTCTATATTTGATAGAAATCAACCCAAATTATAATGAAATGATGTGAATATCATGCGATTGAATGATTGTGGCAACTCCAATATTATCACTCCAATGCAATTGAGTAATTCCTACAAGAAAACCAGGGTCAAAATCATGGATTCCAAGAAGGGGTGCACTAAAAAAGGCCACAATCCATTAACTTTGATTTGGGAAATCCAATTGAATATTTTGTAACAACTCAACGTTATTTTATGGATGCATTTTAGATCCATAATACTGTACATATAATTTCTTGGATTTATTCATAGAGTGGAGGAAGAACCTCATGGGATTCGATGATATACTTTTGGAAGTTGATTCCTTTGTTTTGTAAACACTATATATGATAGATATCGCCATAGTGGGGGGGGGGGGNGGGAGATGATAGTCATGTTTAGTGTAAAGTAATTTTGTTAATCATATAGGAGGCAGAGCTACATAGGGGTTGGAATCTCTTTATAATCGTGTGATTGGATGCTCAAATACAGAGTTCTTTTGTTGTAGACTTCTAACAATGCATTATAGTTCTCTTGTAGAGTGTGCTGGAAGAGGAAGGGCCCCCTCTCTCTACTATACTTTGTGCATTTGTCTTCTTATTTTCTTTAGATGTATTTCATCACATTTCATAGATTCAACTATGTATTTATATATGTTATTATTTCTTTGATATCTTTCTTGAAATTTTTATTGAAATTCTTCCATTACTTTCATTTAATTATGCTTTTGATTTCTAGTGTGAAGAGAAAGTGTGTGTAAACAAAATTTTGATAGTGTGTGTGCTTGGTTTATAACTAGAGATCTTGACATTGCTAACCCAAGAATCTTGGGAAAGCTTCAAAGTTGCACAACTTGAACTTAGAACCTTGATAGCTATGGATTCGATTTATGACTGCATATTTCTTTAGTTTGCTACTTCGTGGAGCTACGAGAATCGTTTAAACTATTTAGTGAACTATAAAATGGTACATGAATATATCTGAATAAAGGTAAAAAAAATAATGAGCATATATTCAATATTGATTCTTATAAATGATCCATTAAGTTGGTTTCCTTTTTAATTTAGTAGAATTAGTTTAGTTTCCTAGTCTTCCATATATATTGTTGGCATCTCATAAGTTTACGAGCTATTGGATTGATATTTTAATAATCATCAATTTAATTAATTGAATTGACCGAAATGTTTTGGTGTTGTTGTCGGGAAGATACTAAGGGGTTAGGAATTGGTAGTTTGGTTATTTATCTCTTTCATTTTTGTTGTGCCAAAATTTACAACTAGGAGGAGAAGCAGTAAGATGTAAAGACAACCTCATTATAGAATTTATGCAGTGTAAAATATCGATGCATTCACTTTAGTGAGTTTCTCCAAGACCTCATCATGTTGGTACAATGCACTTTCTTTTATTTTTAATGATTCATGGAAATAAGAATCTAACTCGTGTCAAAATAAAAATTGGTGACAACAAGGTGTTAGTAGCATGAGAGCATTCAAGTACATGATTAGCTTTGTTAAGCCCTAATATTGGCTCATTACCACTTAATTGGGGCATATTAGATTAGTAATGTTATTTTATTTATGTCGGCTTTAGGCCATTAGTTGTGATTTAGATTAGTAATGTTATTTTATTTATGTCGGCTTTAGGCCAT
>SNQJ01S0116574.1:33045-52133 GCA_010110895.2 Picea sitchensis | reverse complement strand
CACCGAAATTTGACATCGATACTCTGTTCACATTTGACATGCACCAAAATTTGACATGGATAGTCTATTCTTTGTCAAATTTCAAGATAGTTCCGACAACAATTCTATAGAAGGTAAATTCCATGTCAAATTTCAAGATAGTTCCGACAAAGATTATATAGAAGGGAATGTCGAATGATGCCAATGAGAGGAGCCCCATGATGAACGTTGATGAAAATGTGGATAATCTCAAAGATTATGTAGGGACATCATACATCCTTGAGTATTGAAACGCTCCCATACCGTCAAGGAATATTTATAGTCTAACCATGTCAAATTTCGATGCATACAGGAACATATTGAAGAAATTTCAACGTTGGCCCCATTAACTTCTCACTGTGCGGGGTCGGTGCATGACATTTGTGGTGGGTGAATTGTAGATTCTGCGACATCAACTCGACTTGGTAATTGAATAATCAAAACCTACTTAAGTATTTTGCGGGGACAACAAACATCTTTAAGTATCATGATGGGTGTTATGATATCCTTAAGTATTATGCGGGTTCGATGGAATAAATTTGTGATGGGTGTATTGGAATTTCCATGTCAAATTTCAAGATAGTTTCGACAATGGTTCTATAGAAGGGAATGACAAATGACGAAAATCAGAGGTGCAACATGATGAACGTTAATGAAAATGTGGATGATATCAAAGATTATTTTGGGACATCATACATCGTTGAGTCTTGAAACCCTCCCATACCGTCAAGGCATGTGTCTATTCTAACCATGTCAAATTTTGATGCATACAGGCACATATTGAATAAATTTCAACGTTGGCCCCATTCACTCATCACTATGCAAGATCAGTGCATGACATTTGTGGTGGGTGAATTGAAGCTTCTGCGACATCAACTCGACTTGGTAATTCAAAAATCAAAACCTCCTTAAGTATTATGCTAGGACATAAAACATCCTTAAGTATCGTGATGGGTGTTCTTAGATCCTTAAGTATTATGTGGGTTTGGTGGAAGAAAGTTGTGATGGGTGTATTGGAAGTTCCATATCAAATTTCAAGATAGTTCTGACAACAATTCTATAGAAGGGAATGACGAATGATGATAATGAGAGGTGAAACATGATGAACGTTGATGCAAATGTGGACGATCT
This sequence comes from Picea sitchensis, assembly GCA_010110895.2. Classification (NCBI taxonomy): domain Eukaryota; kingdom Viridiplantae; phylum Streptophyta; class Pinopsida; order Pinales; family Pinaceae; genus Picea; species Picea sitchensis. Next base: position 50,984 of record SNQJ01S0116574.1, on the reverse strand, counting down.
CAAAGATTATGTGGGGACATCATACATCCTTGAGTATTGAAACCCTCCCATACTGTAAAGGCATGTTTCTAGTTTGACCATATCCAATTTTGATGCATACAGGCACATATTGTCTATATTTCAACATAGGCCCCATTCACTACTTACTATGCGAGGTCGGTGCATGACATTTGTGGTGGGTGAATTGAAGCTTCTACGACATCAACTCGAATTGGTAATTCAATAATCAAAACCTACTTATGTATTATCTAGAGACATCAAACATCCTTAAGTATCGTGATGGGTGTTATGAGATTCTTAAGTATTATGCAGGTTCAGTGGAAGAAATTTTTGATGGGTGTATTGGAAGTTCCATGTCAAATTTCATGATAGTTTCGACAGTGATTCTATAGAAGGTAATGACGAATGATGAGAATGAGGGGTGCAACATGATGAACATTGATGCAAATGTGGATGATCTCAAAGATTATATGGGGACATCATACATCATTGAGTCTTGAAAACCTCCCATACCATCAAGGCATGTGTCTAGTATAGCCATGTCAAATTTCGATGCATACAGGCACATATTGAAGAAATTTCAACGTTGGTCGGCCCATTCACTGCTCACTATGCAGGGTCGGTGCATGACATTTGTAGTGGGTGGATTGAAGCTTCTATGAGATAAACTCGAATTGGTAATTCAATCATTAAACCCTTCTTAAGTATTATGTGGGGACATTAAACATCCTTAAGTATCATGATGGGTGTTATGATATCCTTAAGTATTATGCGGGTTCGTGATCCAAAAATGGAAGGAATAATAAACAATTGTCTTATTTAGATTCTTAAAGTTGTTTAAAGAGTTCAACCATTAATTAACCATGTTGTAAAAATACAGAAATGAACAACAACATGAATGAGAAAAAGACAATAAGAACTTGATAACGGAGTTCACCAATGAGTGGCTACATCTCCATGTTTGTTTCCATGTGGAGGACCTCTTTATTTATCTTCAAATGATCAAGTTCTCTTTAAAATTGTCTCTTTGTTGTTACAAAATACTTGTTATCTTTTGTACAAGACCTCCTTTCTCAGATACATACAATCCTCATCAATCACCTCTCAAAACATGGCACAATGCCTCTCAAAACATGAGAAATCGACAAAATACACAAACTGATCCTCAAAAACCCAGCATCAAAAAGTTACCCCTCAAGCTCAAAATTCCTATTTTATATAGGTTTTAGGCTCAACAAGAGAAGCCTAACTTCTCCTGAATATTTGGCCTCTTTTTGGGATCAAATGCCCCTCCAAATGGCCAAAATATCCTCAAAAAACCAATTCTAGGCCAAAAATTTATTAAAAATACCCACTTTGTAACAAAAATAAAAAAATGTACAGAGTAGCCCCTTTGGGATAGGCGGCGCGTGCCCCTTGGAATCGGTCATATGATCACCATATGGCTAAGTTTCAGCCCTTTGGGCTGCGCGCTAGCCTTGGATAGGCTCCAACTCCTGGTCCTGGGTGCATTCCATGGGACCTATGGGCCAAAGGATATACCACTGCGCGCAAATATGTGGATAGCCCCCAGTTTTTGGGGCAGTAAACATGTAACCACAGGCTTTATCACCTCCGCCAACAATAGTGCTAAGCCTTGGGTAGATGTGGTGTTTAATGAAGACCGTGGGCTGGGGATATGCCCCATCTCCCCCCACTTTTAGCACGCTTTAGCATACTTCACTTTAATTACATTTTGCAAGGTTTGATTTAACAAGCCCCACCTCCAGTGTATTGGTAATAAGACTCTCCCCAAGACTTTGGCTTGGACATAGGTCACGGGTTCAAAACCCACGGATCCCCAAACTACCTTTTTAACATTTCTTACTCACCTAACGACTGGGTTCCATGTGGTTGCCCATTTTCCTGAAGATTTGACAAGTATCACACTACAATTGGTCCACGTCTGCATCATCTGCCTAGTCACAAGTTGCCACATTTCATCACCTCCTCTGCCACATCAGCATCATGAAATAACTTTGGTGATGTCATGCTGACATCATGTTGGCATCATCATTGACTTTTTAGCTGTTTGAGAATCTTATCAAAGTGTGATTACTCTCGCATACGAAGCTCGTTTGAGAAAGTAAATATATGGATGGAATCAGCATGACGGTCCAGTGACAATGGAATTGGTTTCATTCAATTCCGAGAAATTTCATTTTTGAGCATTTTCTAGACCTGGGGAGCCTCCTAGATCAATGGAAGAAATTTTTGATGGGTGTATTGGAAGTTCCATGTCAAATTTCAAGATATTTTCAATAACAATTCTATAGAAGGGAATGACGAATGATGAAAATGAGAGGTGCAACATGATGAACGTTGATGCAAAAATGGACGATCTCAAAGATTATGTGGGGACATCATACATCCTTGAGTCTTGAAACCCTCCCATACCGTCAAGGCATGTGTCTAGTCTAACCATGTCAAATTTCGATGCATACAAACACATATTGAATAATTTCAACGTTGGCCCCATTCACTGCTCACTATGTGGGGTCGGTGCATGACATTTGTGGTGGATGGATTGAAGCTTCTGYGACATCAACTMGACTTGGTAATTCAATAATCAAACCCTCCTTAAGTATTATGCGGGGACATCAAATGTCCTTAAGTATCGTGATGGGTGTTATGAGATCATTAATTATTATGCGGGTTCAGTGGAATAAATTTGTGATGAGTGTATTGGAAGTTCCATGTCAAATTTCAAGATAGTTTTGAAATCAATTATATAGAAGGGAATGAAAAATGATGACAATGAGAGGTGAAACATGATGAACATTGATACAAATGTGGACGATCTCAAATATTATGTGGGAAAATCATATATCCTTGAGTCTTGAAACCCTCCCATACCGTCAAGGCATGTATCTAGTCTAACCATGTCAAATTTCGATGCATAGAGGAAAATATTGAAGAAATTTCAACATTGGCCCCATTCACTGCTCACTATGTAGGGTCAGTGCATGACATTTGTGGTGGGTGAATTGAAGCTTCTGTGGCACCAACTTGACCTGGTAATTCAATAATCAAACCCTCCTTAAGTATTATGTGGGGACATCAAACATCCTTAAGTATCGTGATGGGTGTTATGAGATCCTTAAGTATTATGCGGGTTCGGTGGAAGAATTTGTGATGGGTGTATTGGAAGCTCCATGTCAAATTTCAATATAGTTCCAACAACGATTCTTTAGAAGGTAATGATGAATGATGACAATGAGAGGTGCACCATGATGAATGTTGATGCAAATTTGGACTATCTCAAATATTATGTGGGGACATCATACATCCTTGAGTCTTGAAACTCTCCCATACCGTCAAGGCATGTGTCTAGTGTAATAATGTCAAATTTCGATGCATACATACAGTTATTGAAGAAATTTCAATGTTGGCCCCATTCACTAATCACTATGTGGGGTCGATGCATGACATTTGTGGTGGGTGAATTGAAGCTGCTGTGACATCAACTCGACTTGGTAATTCAATAATCAAACCCTCCTTAAGTATTATGTTGGGACATAAAACATCCTTAAGTATCGTGATGGGTGTTATGAGATCCTTAAGTATTATGCGGGTTCGATGGAAGAAATTTGTGATGGGTGTATTGGAAGTTGCATGTCAAATTTCAAGATAGTTCTGACAACGATTCTATAGAAGGGAATTACAATAATCAAAACCCTCCTTAAGTATTATGTTGTGACATCAAACATCCTTAAGTATCGTGGATGGGTGTTATGAGATCCTTATTAGCGCGGGTTCGATGAACAAAATTTCAGGATGGTGTAACAGTTGCATGTCACCTCAAGATAGTTTTGACAACGCATTCTATAGAAGGGAATTATAAATGATGAGAATTGGAGGTGCACCATGACGAATGTTGATGGAACAAATGTGGATAATCTCAAATATTATGTTGGGACATCATACATCCTGAGTCTTGAACCCTCCCATACCATCAAGGCATGTGTCTATTCAAACCATGTCAAATTTTGATGCATACAAGTACATATTGAATAAATTTCAATGTTGGCCCAGTTCACTGCTCACCATGTAGGTATGTGTAATACATTTCATGTGGGTGAATTGAATCTTCTGCAACATCAAATTGATTTGGTAATTCAATAATCAAGCCCTTTTTAAGTATTATGTGGGGACATCAACATCCTTAAGTATCATGAGGGTTTCCTGGACTCAAATTGGACTCAAAGTAATAATCTAATTTGTTTTGGTTCGCGGACTTACTAGATCTCTGTCTTATCAATAGATATCGAACCGGTCATAACAAAAGGTTGCCCTAAAAGGTTCTTCACATATTCCCATAATTCCACGCTTGCAACGATTGTTCAAAGTGAAAGCATACATCTCATTTTGATACAATGCATAAGTGTTTAGATACCCAAGAATCAATTGTTGACCTATTATTAAAACTAGGAAATCTAAGGTGGTGGGTGCAATAGTGAAGAGTTTGCCAAATAGAAATACACTATAAAATATTTCACAATATGATGTTTATAGGGAATACCTTTTATATATTTACTTACCTCCAACTTTAGAACACATCATTTAACCACACTCTCTTTCATGCATAGGTCAATGTTAAACCATTTCTTACAATTAGATAACTTTTCCTTTTGTGGTAACAACTATGTAATTTCGCCCTCTAAAATATTATGAAAATATGTAGAATTTTTTATACTCATCCATGGTTGTTCAAACAAGCTTGTAGTCTTGAAGTTATTTCAATGTCATATAACATTACTCCCCTATTGACTAGTATTTGAGGGTTTTAACATGTAGATATAACATTTCAACATCCTTAAAGGATCCTCCCTTCATGATAGTTGTCACCCCTTTAAGAATCTCTTTCACTTAGGTAAACTCTCAACTTGGTCATCATTTTACATAAGAAGGTTTCCTCGATGTGGCTTATGGATAAAGAAAAAATACTTCCAATCTTAGATCTCCAAATATTATGGATCTTCCCTAAAGGATATAATGTATGATTGAGTACAAATGTTATAACTTTCTTCATTATAGAATTTATCATTGTGGAGATGACATTATGATAGCTCATGCCAACGGACCCTAGTTCATTGACAATGTGGAACTCTTTATAAGGCCATGTACTCACATATGTGTACCTTGTGACCTTTGTTCCCAACAACCACATCCTCCTCATTGACCTTTTCTTACCTTTCTTAGTGGATGGAATACTAGAGACATTTTTCTTACCTTTCATAGTGGATGGAATACTAGAATACTAAAGATTGACCTTTTTATTACCTATATTATGCAAGAGCTTGTCATCCAAAGTAGGAATGTATACATGAATGTTAAGAATATACAATTATTACTTGTTGAGGATTTTATATGACAATACAATCCAATTGAACCATTCCAAATTCTCATGTAAGACTAGATTGGGATGTTCATGCTCAAATTCCCCATTTCATAGATCTCTCCATCTAAATTTAAATTTTAAGAAAAATTAAGAATGTATCTACCAATATGTGAAATGTTAGAATGTCATAATTTCCATGACAAAATAGAATCACAAGAAAATTTTGTGGTACTTGTCCTGGTAATGCACTTCCCAACGCATTAGTTAAAATTGGTGCATTGCTAGTTTAAGGTTTATATATAATTGATCTAGCGTTGCGGTTAATGAAGTGTAATGTTATGGTGTGAGTATAATCCCATTTTTTTCTAGTGTCAGGGTGTTCCAAAGGATGCACCGCTATATTTTTTAGTAATTTATCACAACGCGCTAGATTGAACATCATTGGTAAAGACATATATGGACACGTTGAAAACAATGTGCATTGTGTATTTAACACAATACACAATCCTGAGGTGGTGTCATTGTGTATCAAATGAAGTATGTAATCAGCTTCAAGGAGAGCCGAACTATTCCAGTTGGATCCTGATGAAAGGAAAATAAAAATTAAATGTGAAATTTCAAGATAAATTGTAATTTTGATTGGATGAAAATGCAAAGAGGAAGGTAACAAATAATTTGCATGGTATATTCTATGTAATTTTGTTATAAATTATGTCGGTGATACTAAAACATGGATGTTTTGGTGTTGTAGTTTTCATTAAAATACCTCAAGCAGGTATTTTTCAAATCCATTACTAGGGTGATTTATTTTGTGCATATAATTTTATTATAAATTATGTATGCATAAGCCACTGATCCCGACGCCATCTTCAATGATACATTGCTCATGAAATTGTCGATGCGTATATACCTTAAAGGTGGCTCGAGAAAAAAAACGTTCGCAAAAACCTATAGTTGCTTACCTCTACTATGAACAATGATGGTGTATTTGAACATTTAAGCCCCAGTGTTGTATGTTTTAGGTTTGTTTTGGTGTGTATGTACCATAAAAAAACCAACTCAAACTTGAAAAATGTGCATTTGTTTCCACAATGACCAAGTCAAACTTGAAGTTATCAACCTAGAAGGGTCATCCTTGACATTTGTGAAAATGGATTTTCATTAAATCCATGAGATCTCAAAATGTGTGCAAATAGGTGCAATTTGACCAAGTCAACCATCACTAGTCACTTCACATGTGTGCAAGGTATGAACAAGGTTATTCAAGAAGTGGATATGTCCTCATAGTAGAGGGCACCACCTAGGGATGTGTGCATGAATGGGATATGTGGATGAGGTGGAGGGTCAAACCCCTAAGGTGCATGGGAGTTACAGTTTCCCTAGCCAACTCAAGATTCAACTAACTCCTCAAATCTTGTGCTAAAAGATAAGGATGAAGCATGAATGAGGTTTAGTACGCGTGAACAAGACTAAATTGAGGCTAGGAAAATCACATTTTTCCTTTTATTTCTTCTCTCAACAAATTTTCCTTGGGGGGATGCCTAGTCACTTGTGTACCACATGGATTTTAAGTTACAACCCGAAGTGACAAATTAGAAAGTAAAACTTAAGGAAAATGAATTAATTAGGGATTATATCAACAAAGTACTAATAGGCCAATACTTAGGCACTAAAATGTTTAGGATTTAAATCAAAATATCTTGAACTAATTAGGTGTGTTCACATTGGAAATAGTAGAAAATATGATATTTGAGAGGTTAATAAGGTTTGTAAATTAGACAATTATAGGAAAAAAATTGCGATGCACCTCCTAGGAGATGGAGTGAAATTGAATGTGGGTATGAAAGTGAATTTTAATTAAGTGAAAGGTTAATATGTGTTATGATACAGAAATCACTTGGGAAAATGGTGGAAAGTGATGAAAATGTTTGTATGAAGTTAAATTTACATAGAAAAATGTATAAAATGTTTGAGAATAACAATTTGGCTAGGTGAAATGATGGAAATCACATGGAACACTAGGTAAGTACATCACCACATTAGAGGATGCTTATGTTCTAACCATGAAAGACAAAGTGAAAGTGACTATGAGGACTTTTCATGTGATCACTATGATGAAGAAAAAGATGCCCCACTAAAGCAACCTCCACCAATATCCCAACATTTGAAAGGATGGAATCATTACGTCAATCTTCATAAAACCATTTTCCACTCATGTCAATATGAAGGGTACCACATATTAAAGTGACTTCTTAATTAAAAAACATACGCATTTGTATTTTAAAGTAAAAATAAAATGCCCCAATGATAGAAGAGCCTCAACTTTTTCAAAAACAAAAGCTATATATTTGAGAATATAATCAGAGTTACTAAGTCTCATCCTTATACACTATATTTACCATGTTCTAATAAATTGTGTATGTAGATTGAATAATTACTTCTAATGAGAAAATATTTGTTTTTAGTTATTTCATTGTTATTTCCCCATTTTTACTACAAAAAGATTATGAAAAAATCATTAATCTATAATTATTTCATTTTCATATGTAAAAATGTTTTTCAAAATATAAATTGAAATACCTCTTCTTCAATTTCATAATCTCATCCTATATTCTCTCACAATTATTAATGTTTTTACATATTAATATATTTTTCAACTTCCTCTTTGCCTCCCCCACACCCCCATGTTTGTGTTCAAAAATATGTTGCACATGTAGTGGATTTTTTTTATTTTGTCCTTTTAAGACAGATAGTCGAGGGACACACTTCATATGTTCGTGTTTAAAATATGTTGTGTTACATGTAGTAGATTGTTTTGTTATTTGAGATAAAATATACGAGGCAAAAAAAACACGGTGAGGCTACACTACGGTAAGACTACACTCACTTCTTATTATTCAATGAAGACGGATTACGTGTTATATAGGAAAAGACTCTCTCAGTCGGTTACAAGCGTTAAAAGACAAAGACAACTAGAATTTTAACTAAGAACTGACTCTTCTAACTAGCTCTTACAACCCGCGCTTATTACTGGAGCTCACAACTAGCTAACATCTCCATTATTATTTCCAAGTCACCCCTTTAATGGAGAAATGGATTGACTTCTACACCTAACATCTCCTAAACAGTTCAAACTTAATTTTTCCAGAGGCTTTAGTGAAAATATCAGCAATATTTTCACTAGTATTACAATACACAAGAGTTATTTCATTTGATCAGAACTTTTCTCTAACAAAATGATAATGAGATTCAACATGCTTTGTCCTGCATGAAAGACTGGATTCTTCGTACGTTGATCGAGCTTTGATTGTCACATCCGATCATCGTAGGTTCCTTTCATCTTCTCCAACATCTTGAAGAAATCTTCAACCAAACAGCTTTCCACAAGTTGTTGCACACAAGGCTTTATATTCCTCGCTTCAGAGGACAAAGATACAGTAGGTTGCTTTTTACTCCTCCATGAAACAACCACGGATCCAATGATGAACTCATATCCAGTGGTTGAACTTCGATCATCCATAATAAGCTGCACTTCCAATGTAATCCGTCAATAACCCGGCCAACTCAACATCATATGCATAATTATATCTAATACCATAATCAAGTGTACCTTTTAGATACCTATATCGCCTTTGTCGCATTCCAATGGTTTTCATGAGGGTTTCGCTTTATGAACCGACTTTAACAAACTCACGTATCATGAAATATCGGTCCGGGTTGTGGTGAGATATGTACTACCCACCATCCGTCTACATACACAAGCATTTGCACTTCCTTCTCAACCATCATCACAAGAAAGTTTTACATTTTGTTGCATGGGAACAAGAGAAGACTTACACTGATCCATCTTAAATATCTTAAGTATTTCTAAGGATATAATTTACTGGACAAACAAAAGTTTAATTGTGATTTCTCCAAACTTCAAGACCTAGGCGTAATGTAACTCACCAAGATCTTTCATTTCAAATACCTTTTGATAACTCCGCTTCCTTGATTTCATCAATTAACTTCTCTCAGAGATTTCATGTAATTACTAGATCATCAACATATAATGAAATCAATACTATATACCCACATTCATCAAATTTGGTATATAGATTTGGATCACTTTGCTCCAATATAAAACTTTGTTGAAGAAAGAAAGAGTCTATCTTTCTGATACCATGACCTAGGTGCATGTTTCTAGTCCATACAACGCTTTAACTTACACACTAAGTGTTCTGCTCCCTTTTCAACAAAACCCTTCAGGTTGAGTGTAAGGTAAACCTCTTCCCTTAACTCACCATTCAAAATGCGATTTAACATCTAAATTGATGCAAACTCCAATGAAACTTTGTATTAAAGCGATTAACACTCGGAGCAGTATTAATTTAGCTACTGGTGCAATGTTTCATCATAATCAATACACCTTCGCTTGTGAGTACCCCTTGCAACCATTCTAGCTTTATACTTATCTATATTACCATCCGATTTAAACTTGGGTTTGTATATCCATTTGCATCCAATGGCTTCTTATGTTTAGGCACTACCACCCCAGGCATTGTTTTTCATTATAGATTTGTATTCTTCCTCCATTGCATTCTCCATTCATCATGTTCATTACTTCATCAAAATCCATGGGTTCTATGACATTTGAAATGCTACTCAATAGGGCATAGTATTTCACCCTTCAGCGTCAACTGCATTAGCAAGATCTTCGCAACCGACATCTCTCTCTCCCACTTTGTGAAGATCCTGTCTCCACCGCTAGGCGAACTCAGGATCTGAATTTTCCATATCATTGAGTCCTCTCACATATTGTATCGTCACCGCTGGATGGTGGTTGTTGCTGTGTTCGGGATGTATTACTTTGTCACGGGATGTATCGCTATCGTGGTCAGTCACGTTGATAGACTCTTTCTTTAACTCCTTCATCAAGAAGTCTCCGCCATTCCTCATGACTGTCGCCATGTTTTCCTTCTTACCACTCATGGAAAAGTACATCTCTACTTGCAAATACTTTGTGAGTAACATGATCAAACAATTTGTATGCTTTTGAATTCGTAACAATACCCAATGAAAATACATTTAGTGGCTTTATAATCCAATTTCCTATTATCCTTTTGGAATATGTGCAAGCTTTACACCCAAATACTTTCAAATTATTAATACTGCAGTTTACTTAAAAAAATAGAAGTCCAACAAGGCTTCAAAAGAAGTAACATTATCAAGACACTTTGTTGGACTTCTATTCTTTAAATAAACTGCAAGTATTTATGGTTTCAAATGCATTTTGAGAGATTTTTACCTTTCATCATAATGCATGCACACTCTACCAAAGTTATGCTTTTCCTTTCGCTGACTCGCTTTTGTCATGGAGTCTGGAAAACGCAAACCTATACTATTCCATTATGGTAATATTTGTTGAAGTCCCCTCATTTGTACTCTACCTTGATTTGAACGGAGGATTTTGATGAATTTTCCTATCTACTTTTCCACCATGGTTCTCAATTCTTTAAAGTACTCGAAAACATCACCTTTTCGTCTAAGGAAGTAAACCCATGTGTATCTCGTACTATCAATAAATAAATGTAAAGTAAATGCAACTTCCTAAAGACCTAGTCAGATAGGCCCACAAACATCGGGCATTTGTTCTGCACATCTCTTTCTACTGTGATTAGAGGGAATTCATCTCCATCTTTCCTAATGCACATCCATCACAAACAACTTTTTCATTCCTGTAACATGGGAATACCTTCAACCATATTCTTTTTCTCAATAAATAATAAACGTGATGATTGATGTTCCCATACCTTTGATGCCAAAGAATCTATGTTTGCATAGTCGCAGAATTCAGTGCGTGATGTGCTCTATTGGTAACATCAAGTTTGTATAGACCTCCCAATCGGACACCTAATATTGCAACAGCTCTTTGGGAAAAGTGGTCCGTTGTATCCTTCACTATGCAATAATTCTTGAAGAATTAACCTTCAAGTTATGATCTCAAATGGTGGACACAGATCAAATTTTTCTTTATTCCCTCGGTATACAATTCACATTGCAAATGTGACTAACAAAAGTATCTATTCAACAATGTCACAGAATGTTCCATATCCCTTGATCCGATAAGCGCGGTCATCTCCAGGATATATGTTGGCACCATTCTCGATTTCTTTGAAATTAGCATACCAATTTTATTACAAGTCATATGTAATCGATGTTCTAATCCACAAACTAGGCACGTAATCATCCTTTTCAGCAGATAAAGCAGAGTTAGACATAAACAGCCTAAGATACCATGATTCAAAATTCGTGGCTTCATCAATATCATCACTAGCAATAAATAACTGTGATCTTGATTTGAAGATTTTTTCTGCATAATGACTCGAATGTGTTCTAGGTTTATTCCTAGCCTCTATCACTTTTCTTCTTATGATGATTTAACCATATGTCCAAAGTTATTGCACAAGAAAACAACTCTTTGACTGATTCCTATTAGATTGCATACCTTGATTTGAAAATTGTCTTCATGTTGAACCGCCTCTCTGCCATGAATCGCCGCCAAGAACCTGGCCCCTTTGGCTCTTACCTCGACTCTCGCTGATCTATTATTTGACCACAGTGACAAATCTTTACTCTGAGGCTTCAGATTCCCACGCTTCTCTTCCTCTTGAAGCAAAATACCTATGTCAGTTCTTCAAACGTAGGAGGTTTCTCCCTTGCTGCAAGACCTGTTATGAACATGTGATAGTCTTCTAGCATACCATTTAAGGTAATAGTCACTAGATCAGTGTTGGAAACAGTTTCCCCTACATTTATTAGCTTGTCTTTCACCTATTTAATGCGACCCAAAAATGAACTAACAGATTCATTTCCATCCATCTTAATGCCTAGCAATTTAGTTTTCAAGAACAAAATGCGATCTGTGTTGCTAGTTTCATATAATGCTTTAAGAGTTTTCCATGTTGCAGCAGAAGTTGTAGCGTCTCTAATATGCAGAATTATGCTATCTTTAACTGACATGCGCAACAATACCTTTGCCTTGTTTTTGCGCTTCTTCCAGTCTTGGATCTGTGTTGCTATCGCACCTCCTACCGCTATTGTCGCACCTGCAGATGCAACAGGTTTCAGTTTGGTTCTATTCGCAATGTTCCAGACACCATAGCCCTCCATGAGCATCTGCATTTTGAATTTCCAGTTAATGAAGTTTGAGCCATCTAACTTGTTGGCTTCATTGAGGTAGGTCTCTGCCAGCGGATTCGCCATCGCTACAATTTAGTCTCTGCAAGAAAATCACCAAGGATATGCAACGTTTTGTCGCTCTGCCTTCGGATACCACCGATCCGACTCAATCTATCTCTGTTCTCAGCTTATATCATGCATGCATCTTAATATCCAAAATATCAAAATATCCAAAAAAAAAAATGAATAAATTTTATAACTTCACACCATTAAATGCTCCACTTTAACATATATCCTCTTTTAATAAAAAAAGAGATTTACTTTAATCAAATTTAAGTGAGCTTCAAACTCCATATATCCATGCATGCATTTAAAATAGGAACCTTCACTAGAGATTTACGATTTAAACCTTCACAAGAGATTTAAACACGTTTTATATCCACACGAACCTTCATGATTTACGATTCAAAAATTCAATAAAATAGTAACATGCAAGTCGTAGATTCACTAAAAAAGAAATCCACGCATCTGATCTCAAAAAATCATGATTGGTAGCTCGATTCTCACGCTGTACCCAAACTCACAGAATAAAACTCCACGCTCATGTTTCTCGCACCTCACGTTTACTCCGGCTGCGAGCTGTTTGCACCCCACGCTTACTCCGGCTGCGAGTTGTTCGCACCCCACGAATGGAACGCCCGCGGGAGAGACCTGCGAACCTCTACAATTTTCGCACCTTACTCCCATGGCTCTGATACCAAGATAAAATATATGAGGAAAACAAACACGGTGAGGCAACGCTCACTTCTTGATATTCAATGAAGACGGATTACATGTTTATATAGGAAAATACTCTCCCGAGTCGGCTACATGCAAACCAAAATACAACTAGACAACTGACTCTTAACTAAGAACTAACTCTTCTAACTGGTGCATACAACCCGCGCTTATTACTGGTGCTAACAACTAGATAACATCTCCATTATTTCCAAGTATTTGGTCCTTTTAAGACAAATATTTCATGGACCAATAAAAGGTGGAAGATTATATATCAAAGTGGGTTGAAATGAATAGTTAAAATGAAATCCATGATTCATCAAGTACGACAACTATATATAGAGATGGGTTTCATCATCTTGTTTTGGATCTTACTCAAAATGCTTTATTTATTTATTGAAAATGTGTGAAAACAATGATTTGGATGATTGGTCCTTAATCATTGTGTTTATTGAATATGTGGGAAAACAATGACTTGATGATTGGGCCTTAATCATATGTTTTATTTAAGACATGGGCTTCATCATCTTGCTTTGGATTTCACTAACAATATTTCATTTATTAAATATGTATGAAAACAATGATTTGAATGATTGGGCCTTAATTGTTAGGTCTTATTTATTGATTGAATATGTGGGAAAAGTTGAAAGTTTATTAAGTTTGTGGGTAGAAATGAAAAAAGTAGGAAACAAAATATAAGATTCATCTAAGTATGATAGAAAGAGATGTGATGTGTAGAAAGTTGAAATCTTATTTAACTATTGGTAGTGTCCTTTTCATCTTGTCTATTGGATGGTGAATAGTGTGATATCTATTTTTATTTTTATTTTTCAAATGAAAATTAGCTCAAAATAATATTCAGATATAATTTTTTTTACATAATATCATTCATGGCCAAAGCCCAGTCTTTAAGCATCACTGATAATAATATTAGAAAGGAGGAACATCAAAGTCTATGTTTACATACATCCTTTTCATAGATACATAAAAATTAAGATACCATAAAAAACTCACAACCTTTAGAGGGTTGTGGTCCAATCCACCTAGAAACCTAGAACAGGAAAATTGTCTTGCTCAACTCGAAAGTAAAATCAGAACATAGCCAAATGATTCATGGGAATTGCTCCTCCGGGATCCCAAAGATAAAAAGATATATTGCCTTCAGGCTCAAGAAGGCCTTTTTTTGAAAATTGCTCTGCCTCTTTGTTGAATTCTCTGAAAATGTGGTGGAAGATAATAGCCTGAAAATTCTTAATAAGATCTTTAGTTCTAATTTTCCAGCCTTCAATAGAACATGCCTTTAGTTGTCCTCTGTCATTAATCCAATCAATAATCACTTTGGAATCGCCAAAATCTTAAATTTTTGGAAGAGATAGATGGCTAGAAAATGTAAGAGTAGCCCAAATACCCAAGAGCTCTGCCTTTGTATTAGTGCCTTCACCACTATTAGGATACCATATATAAATAAGAGAGTCAAAAGTTTTAATAACTCCCCATGGCCCACACATTTTTTTATCACTCTAAGTTGCCCCATCAAAAAAGACAATAGAAAATCCATCTGGATGCAGAACCATACATTCTCTTATAGGGACAAAACTTTGTGTTGATGGTTGTAGCTTATGAAGTCCCAGAACCTTAATAATCACTGAATGAAAGGATGGGGCCATGTTTATGAATGTAGCTATGTTCCTTTCATTCCATATAAATCAACAGATAATAGTTGTAAGAAAAGGAGAAACAATGTTTTCTTTAATCCAATTATTAAAGAAATCAGAAAGAGTCTTACCTTCCCAGTTCCTCTTAAGATTTTGAGTTTATTTGATTTTTTCCCAAACCTTTTTTGTGAACAAACAGTCAATGAAAATATGATTGATATCCTTTGAATTGTTTTTACACGGGACACACAGGCTAGGGCCTTCACAACATTTTTTTTGTAATATATCCCAACGAAAAGTTTGATATTTAATTGAATATCCCACTTCCATATTTTATGCCTCTAGCTATCCATAAACGGACTATTTAAAGTAGAAAATAGTTCCATATAATAATTTGTAACTGATAAAATGCCTGAAGAGTCACCTCTTGTCCACAATAACTGCTCTGGGGTGTCCCGGATAGAAGCTCCAGCTCCTATAAGAGATTTATGAAATAGATCTGATTATGCTTCTAGGTTAGCACTCAAAACCAGTTCTCCACTTATGATCCAGTTCCCGATAAAATCGGGATAATCATGAACAATCTTAGCTTGCATTAAAAATGAAATCTTTTACTTCCGAAGATGTTAAATAAGATCCTGAGATAAGAGAGATATGACACCCAAACCCAGGATATGATCTCTACCTAGAGAGATAACATGACCCAATCCCGACAACCAATTAAGCCAATGAGTTGTAAGATGAACATATTTTAACACATTATTCAAAATCCTAGAGGCATAGTTCTATTTGAAAGAAGTCGACCTGAGCCAATTAACAATAGTTGAATGTTGAAGATATTTGTCCTTAATGATTTTATGCCAGATGCCATCCTGAGTAAGAACACGTCAGAGTGTGTTTGAATTCATAACTGAATTGAAATGTGATAAGTTACGGAAACCCGAACGACCACAAGAATTAGCACAGGATAAAACATCCCATCTGCAAAGGTTGTAGTGAAAGGTTTCACTCTTCCCCTTCCATGGAAAATTAAACATCAATTTTCAGATCTGTTTAATAATTGTGCACGGAATGAGCTGCAGTGACATCTAGTAAATCGGTTGACTCTCCAGAACAATTTTGAGAAGGATATAACGAACTCTCAGGGATAACCACTTATTGCACCAATGACCAATCGTTTTTTCCATTTTAATTAATAACCAACTCCAATCTGATGCCTGCTATGCATCAGTCTTTAAATGATAACCCAATTACTTGAAACCTGAGTTCAAAGCTAAAAACATGTAAGGAAATAAGGATCTGAAAGGAGTAAGATTTGAATTTGATAAACCTTCAAAGTGCAGCGTAGCTTTTGTAACATTAACTTAAAGACCAGTGGCTTTACAAAATAATATAATGAGTTTATCTATCTCCCGCCACTCTTGAAGATTGACCTTAGTCAAGATTAAAACATCATCCACAAAGAATAAATGTAGTATATTTATCAATCTGGAAACTTTAATTCCAGTGAGATTTTTCTCCTCTTTGCTCCTTTTTAAGAAGAGTCTGAGTCCTTCCATTACGAGGATGAATAATAACGGGGAGAGTAGACATCCCTGTTGGAGTCCACGACCACTCCAGAAGAAATTTGTGGTCTCACCATTAGTTAAAAAATCATATGTAGGAGAATTAACACAACTGATAATCCACTTTGTCATATGTGTGCCAAAACCTACTTCAATCAAAATCATACGAAGAAGACCCCAATCTATACAATCATATGCTTTGCACAAATCCAGTTAGAGAACTAAGGATTTAGATTTCATTTTTGTAATACTATGGAGACATTCATGAGTTGTACCAATAACATCCTCCATCTTTCTTCCTTTCAAAAATCCTAGATGTTCATTGGAGAGATTTCTAGACATAATAGGCTTTTTTTTTTTGGCGATGACTTTGGAGATCAATTTGTAACACAACTTGCATAAAGAAATAGGTCTAAAATCCCCAAAATTTGTAGGTTTATTTTCTTTAGGAATTAATGCAAGGAAGGTAGAGTTTAAGCTTCCTGTTATAGACCCCATTTTCCTAGATTCCTCAATCATCTGCACAAGGTCTTCAACAACCAAATAAAAAAAAGTAGTAAGGAATTCCACTGTCTAGCCATCAGGGCCTGAACTCTTGTCTCTTTTGAACAAATCTAAGACATATTTAATTTCTTCAATAGTAACTGGCTTAGATAAAGTACTTGCCTCCTCAACAAATACAATCCTAGAGAAATGATTAGTTGCTTGAACCTGTTCATTAGTAAAGGAGGTAGACCACGCCTTGAATTTTGTTTTGAAATACTGAGCAGTCGCTTCTTTAATTTCATTATGTCCCGAGTCTCCATGACCTTCATCATTAGGGATTTCCCAGATGTGTTTGTGAATCCACCTATGATTTGCAAAATGATGAAAAAAAAGTGTGTTACGGTCACCACTATTGACCCAGATCGCTCTGCTCCGTTGGTGCCATTTTTCTTCGTTTATGCTAATTATCTTGTTCCTTTCCATCTCTAAATTACCAAGAAGGATTTATTTATTCGACTGTCTGTAATAATACACAAAACTTAGAAATGTATCTTTAATCTATGTCTCTAAAAAATCCATACAGTTCTGTAGATTTCCTTCTATCTATTTTGCCCATTCCTTTGTCTTTATTTTTTGTTCTTTTAACTTACAGACTAATCTACACTGGCAACCCAATTCTATGTTGTATTTTGGATCCTTCCGGACCTGATAAAATATATTCTTGTAGTCTTTGTCAAGAACCCAAAGGGGGTTGAGTTTAAAAGGATATGTTTTATACCTCGACACAGTTTCTGTAACATCCTGCTCTGGCGCACTTAGAAAACTTATTCTTTGAGGACACTTGCTCGCAAGTGATCTGGATTTTTATGATGATAAAACATTTATCCTTGATGATGATGCGTTATGATAGATGAC
>SNQJ01S0116573.1:0-12008 GCA_010110895.2 Picea sitchensis | reverse complement strand
CCAATGATTTGGGTTCCCAAAGGCGAACCTCATGTTGAATGTTATCCTTTAAAGTTCCTATGAATACATCAATCAAGTGCTCATCTAGAATATATGTTACCTTTATATTCAATCTTTGGAATTTCTCAATGTGCTCTATAACTGAACCCTTTTGCTTGAGATTTATTAATTGGCTAAAGAAGGTATTGCTCCTTGTATCCTCATAGTGTGCTATCATTTCTTCCATGAAAATTTTCCAAGTGATGAGTGATTTGTGAGAAAAAAGTCATCGACACCATACAAATTGATTGGGTTCTACATATAAAGAAGCAAATTGTACCTTTTGTGTATGTGGCACATTATGTAGATCAAATAATTTCTCCATCTAAAGTATCGATGTGATAGGGTCCTTGCCATCAAACTTCCTCCTATCAATATTAGGAACGTGGTTGATCGTCAATCCAAAGTTGGAGTTTTTCCATTCTTGATTCACCTTCCATGTGTCCTCATCATGAATTTCATGGGATACATTTTCACTTTTAAGTGTCCTCTCTATTATGAAATTTTTCGATCCTTCCATGATCTCCTCTTTTAAACCATCCATCTTAGTATTTATTGCCTCCAACTTAGCTTCCATCTCTTGTAGTTCATATTTTGTTATTTTCTTATTTTGTAAATCATTTATGTCCCTATGCATTTCTTCACCTTCATCAAGAGTCCGAGTAGGATTGTCTGGAGGCTTATTTGGTGTAGAAGTTCCCGTTTTTGGTGGCATGTTGGCCAAGTATCACTTTAAACCTTGATTTTGAGGTGGTTCTTCCAGACAATCTTCCTTTTATTGTATCTCCAAAATTTCGTCCCTTCTGAGTATGAAATTTTCTTTTTTGTAGTTCTCTAATATTTCTTCTCTGTAATGCCATGGGTATGATCAAAATTGGATGTGCCAAGTGGAATT
Organism: Picea sitchensis; assembly: GCA_010110895.2. Classification (NCBI taxonomy): domain Eukaryota; kingdom Viridiplantae; phylum Streptophyta; class Pinopsida; order Pinales; family Pinaceae; genus Picea; species Picea sitchensis. The sequence goes on along the minus strand of SNQJ01S0116573.1, from coordinate 11,074 downwards.
TATGTTAACTTCCCCACAACTTGTTGTTTTTTTTCCTTTCTAGGAGATCTCACTTGTATAGCATGCCCCACACAAAATAATTGATATAAAATTCTGAAAATTGTACTAGAAATACTATGGTCTATCCACTATCCAATGCAACTAGTCCCACTCAATTTGGATACTCTATAAACAAGTTATGATTGTTTTACCTAGAACACCTACTTGAGACTAGTCAATAGGACTAGTGAGATACCCTATCTTCCACAGGGTGTATCTACAAATGTAAGATGAGCAAGAAGATGAAATTGTTACCTACATACCTTACTAATTTCTATGAATATCCTACAGCATCTAGTCAATAGGACTAGTCAGATACCCTATCTTCCACAGGGTGTATCTACGAATGTAAGATGAGAAAGAAGATGAAATTGTTACCTACATACCTTACTAATTTCTATGAATATCCTCCAGCGTTCAAGGTCTGCAATGTTGCAGAAATTGTTTTATAGTGAAAATTCCACAATGACTCAATTTAGGATGATTCCAGAACCCTACTTTAGAAAGTTTGTACCTCTGAAATTATAAGGCCTAAGGATTTGAAATTTTAATCCAACATACCTTGATATGTCTACTAAATATCCCCCAAGCCGTTCCTTCTAAATCATTGTAGAAAAAAAGTTACAACAAAAATTCCAAGTTGTCTCAGATGTAGCAGCGAAACCCCAAGACCTTGAGCTCTGATACCATATGTTAGGAACCAAATATCAATATAGCATGGAAAAACCTTAGAATAAGTACTCAAATCATTGAAAAAGAGATAAATTCAGATAGTAAGCCTCTTCGAGGGGGCAACCTTCTTATGCCCACATAAATGTTCAATTCCAAGACGATTCCAAAGGAAAATGTCTCCTTGGTATATATAAGAGACTAAGAGGTATAATTACAACTAATGGAATAAATCCGACATAAATAAAATAACTTTAATAATGTAATATTCCCCAATTAAGGGGTAATGAGCCACTATTTAGGGCTTAACAAACTTTGCATTGATTATCGGGTTCTAAATAAAATCACAGTCAGAAACCGGTACCCAGTTCCCTGAATCGATGACCTCCTTGATCAAATAAATGGGGCCAAATACTTCAGTAAGATTGATATGAAGTCTGGATACCACTAGGTCTCAATAGAATAGACAAATGTATGGAAAACCACCTTCAAGTCAAAGAAAGGCCTTTTTGCATGGTTGGTCATGCCCTTTGGTTTGACAAATTATCCTGCCACTTTCATGAGTATGATGGACGATATCCTATGTCCATTCACCAATAATTTTGTAGTGGTGTGTCTGGATGATATTCTCATTTGCAACAAGACTTGGGCCGAACACTTACAACATATTCAACAGGTTATTATATTCAACAGGTTATGCACACCATATGGTAGCACAAGCTATTTGCCAACTTGGAAAAACAATCCTTCGGCATGGACAGGGTCCATTACCTGGGATACATAATTGATCAAAATGGAATACATGTGGATCCAGCCAAGATCCAAGTCATCCATGACTAGCTAGCCCCAACCACACTCACTGATCTTTGGAGCTTCTTGGGCCTTTCCAATTTCTACCACAGGTCAGTGTTGGGATTATCCCATATTGTATGGTCTCTTAGCCAAATAATTAGGGCCTTAACAGCGGACCGCCAGTTGTGGCACCCACCATGGTGCTAGAATCCTATGGCCATGAGACTCTATATGGCCCCAACTCTATGAGATAGACCCGGACTTTGCCACCACCTACCAAATGTTGGATGCAAATGTAGTTGTCGATAATTTCCATATTCAAGATGGGTTGTTGTGTTTTCTAGGCCATATCTATGTTCCATAAAGTGAGAGAGAGAAGCTAATATAGGAAGCCCACTACAATCGGGTGGCAGGACACTTCGGCATTGAAAAGACAGTGGTGATGCTATAGAAACATTTCTACTAAACAAAACTTCGACAGGATGTCAGCAAGTATATCAGGCGTTGCACTACCTGTGTTATTGCCAAATAAACCACTAAGAAAGAGGGCCTGTACAACCCTCTTCCTACTCCTGAAAGGCCATGGGAATCCATCTCAATGGACTACATGTTGAGTCTCCCATCCACCAAGTGGGGAACTGAATGTGTTTTTGTGGTTGTTGATCGCTTTTCTAAGATGGCGATTCTGGTTTCCTACAATAAGAACATCACCGTTGAGGATAATGCCAAGATCTTCTTTGAATGAGTCTACGTCTATTTTGGAATCCCACAAACCATTGTCTCATATTAGGACAGTCGATTTCTCATCACATTTTGGTCGAGCCTCTAGTCATTGTTGGACACCAAGCTCACCGAATCTATGACCTTCCACGCATAGACAGATGGCCAAACCGAGGTCGTCAATCGAATGATTGTGCATATCCTTTTCATGTATAATTGAAATCACTCTCGCACATGGTATGAGAGCCTTCCCTATGTCCAACATAGCTACAACTAAGCCATGCATAGCTCAACTGACCACAACCCCTTTCAGGTAGGGTTGGGATTCCAACCATTGGATCCCATAGATGTTGCACTTCCCCTTGTGGTCACCTCGAACGACTCATCTCCTACTCCAATTGAAGCTGAAAAAGCCACTCAATTCATTGAGTAGATCCAGCACATCCTCCAACAAGTTCAGGATATCCTATAGAAGTCCAATGACTAGTAGAAGAAACACCATGATCAACATCGGGTGCCACATAAGTTTCAGGTGGGCGACAAAGTTTGGTTGCACTTGTAGAAACAATGCCTTACATGACCCCATTAGAAGCTTCACCCACTCCATTATGGGTCGTACACCATCACCAATTCCATGGGGGATAATGCGTTTGATCTCAACATTCCTCCTTTCCTTGGCCTACACCCATTGTTCAACGTGGATCTCCTTCGTCGTTATTTCCCACCATTATTGGAAACCTCAGATGTAGCAGAGTAGCTGACACCAACAAAGCTCAACCCCGACTGCATACAACAGGCATCCAACTATCATATTGTGGACACACACACAAATCAAGGGCACTCAACAACAAAGGATCCAACTTTATCAAGTCGTCAAAGTAGGGAAACTCCTGCACCAAGGCAAGTGTCTCACCCACGACCAAATTCAGTAGAAATTTCCTCATCTGATGGGGGAATGAAACACAATGGATACCATCTCTTCATAAGGAGGGAGGATTGATCCAGTTGGATATTGGTGTCCACCCACCTTTTGCAACTATCTCAAAACAGTTTTCTGACAATTTTGGCAATTTACTATTTTTAGCAGTTTTAACTTCTGGGTCCATTTTGAGGGCCTAAATGAAGGTTTTTTAGGATATATATTCTCAGTGATATCCAAAGGCATTATTGATCCCCCAAAATTAATCTCCTCGATGATACCTTTCCAACGAGCTATCATATGCCTAAAACATAGATCGTATGCAAAAGTTATGACCTCGGGAAGTTGATGTACTAACTTACCCAAACGGGGCCCACATGACTTTTGGTGCTTCATCTCCTAGAGTTAGGTTTTTGGATGTCTAGGTTTTTTGGAATTCTTGTTTATTGTAAAAAAAGGCCTTCATAGCCTCATATTAAGGATATTCTAGCAAATGAGTGCAGCCATCACATCTCTTCTCAAAGATAAGCCGCCACCATTCTGGCAAGCTTGTTTCTACTGCATTTTATAGTTTCAACTTATTTCCTTAATAGAAAACCAATTTTATTGTATCTCTGTTATTTGGTGTTAAGAACATGTCAATAATCTGTATTCATTTCGTTCTACTCATAAAATCTGGATCACCCCATAGCCCAATGAAAAAGTAAGCATTCTTCCAACCAATTATTTCAAACAATCAAACAAAATTCAAACTATCATAACTATCATAACATTTTAAAACTCTAAACAAATCAAAATATCATAGAGAGATTCCTATCTGAAGCTGGAAAGGCTAGATCCCAGCTTCCAAAGTGGTTTGGTAGTGACCTATGTTAATTTATTCTACAACCTCTGGAAATTATAGAGTGATAACATACTGGCGTCCATATTGGGGAATTGAACAAATTTTCCAACTTTATGAATTGTCTTCCCTAAGTTAGAAAACTTTATTTTTGAATAATCGAAGATCTAAATTTCAAGAGATAAATGTTCATAGGTTGTAAAAATTTGTAAATAATTAGTTAGTTTTTTAAGGTTTAATTTATGTGATCTAGGTGGATATCGATGGCCACCCACCTCTTCCAACTGGCTCAAAATAGTTTTCTGACAATTTTGGCAATTTACTTTTTTTAGTAGTTTTAACTTCTGGGGCCATTTTGAGGGCCTAAATGAAGGTTTTCGGAATATATATTCTCCATGATAAACAATGGCATGATTGAGCCCCCAAAATTAATCTCCTTGACGATACCTTTCCAGCGGGCTATCATATGCCTAAAATAGAGATTGTATGCAAACGTTACGACCCAAGGAATTTGATGTACTAACTTACCCAAACGCGACCCACATGACTTTTGGCACTTCATCTCCTAGGGTTAGGTTTTTGGATGTCTAGGGTTTTTGGCATTCCTGTTTATTGTAAAAAATTCCTTCAGAGCCTAATTTTAATCATCTTCTTGCGAATGAGCGCAGTTGTCACATCTCTTCTCAGAGATAAGCTGTGATCATTCCAGCAAGCTTGTTTTCACTGCATTTTACAGTTTCAGCGTATTTCCTTATTGAATAGAAAACCAGTTTTACTGTATCTTTGTTATTTTGTGTTAAGCACTTGTTAATAATCTGTATTAATTTCATTTTTCTCATAAAATCTGGATTAGTGGTATTAGACCAGTCTGCTCCTTATCATCTTAATGCATGTCCCCAACGAGGTTGGTGTACAAAGTGTTGGGTCTTGAGTTTGTTTCTCTTGAGGAAAAAATATCTCTCACACCCAAGCAACCTCTCATGGTAGGATAAAAGAAAGATGACGGGACAAGATATCCTTTGAAACTTTTGATTGAGGAATCCCTCATGCAAAATAGGAAAGTGATGATGGATAGTTTTGCGCAAATCCTTCGACGACTAATAATAGGTGACGCATCTTCTTCGAGCGGAGGCACCACCCCCTTCAAGGTACAATTAGGCTTTGATATTCCTATATTTGAAGGTCATATAGATGAAGATGTTGTAGACAAGTGGTTGAACCTACTAGAAGGGTATTTTTCTATCCATAACTTTTCGAATAGAGAAAATATTACTTTTGCGCTCAAAGTCGTTCCCCATGTCAAATATTGGTGGGAAACTTTCTGTGAGAAAAAGGAAATAGAGGAAAATGCATTATTTACAGTCACAACCACCTGGGATTCCTTCAGGGATGTTATTATGGAACAATACTACCCTGTTGGAAGTTAGCATGACTTGTATACCAAATGGACCACACTGCAGCAAGAAAGAGACCAAGTAGTTCCAGATTTCACGAATATCTTTCATATCTTGCACACCAAGCTGGGTATCAAAGATTCAAGGAGACTGTTAGAAAAACATGACCACGAAGCAATAAAATAAAACAAATGCGGCAACAAACCACAAAAGATACATAAGACAAGAGAGACACAGATTTACATGCTTCACCCAGTGTGGGCTACATCCACCAGAGAAATTTCCAGGTCCTTCATTTATTATTATCCATCAAATGAAGGGATACAACCTATAGCAAAACCCGTTGTAACTTCCTCTTCTTTGTCTCACTGTCTCCTCTCTCAGAATACAATACTTGCCATAATGCATAGCCTCAATACATTTCCCTCATAACAGAGGGTTGCCTTCTATGGAAAAAACCCTAACATAATTTATGCCATTAGATCTACGACCTTATAATAAACAGTCCATATTTACAATGAAATTACAATATAAATTTATAAGGCATTTTTTGCTTCGAGGGCTTTGCCCTCGAACCCCCCAGACCCTGCAGAGGGGGTACCCCTCCTCTGCACTCCCCCACGTGGAAGAATGTACATACTTCTGGGGTGTAAAGTCTTCATGGGGTATAAACATGGCTGAAAGTAAGGACCTCTTAATCAGGAAGATAATCAGGCTCCACAACCAACAAAGACATCTGGTGCTCAAATATCATGGTGCTCTGTATAGATACATTGAGACTGAAATGGAATTTTTAGACATCTCATCCTTGGGCATGACCTAATGATATTCCATCAAAATCAAGTAGAATCTCAACAAAAGACATGGAAATTTGGGCCTAGGAACCCCTCACAAAAAAAGCCAAGAAAGGGTGGCCCCAACCCAAGGAACAAAAGATAGAGAAAATATGGGCAGTATCAAGAAAACCAGTCCAAGCCTCAAGCAAAGAAGGACACTGGAAAGACAAAGAAAGATACTGGTAAGTGGTGAGACTTACATAAGAGACCTTGGCATAACATTGTTGACTGTCTCTCAAAGCAGTCATTGGTGGCTGAAGTGAAAGCCTCTGAATTAGATGCAGGTTCAGACTCTAAGACAAAACTAGAAATGGAAACACGAATCATTGACGCAGAACCTAGTGCCACCGTTGCTACCAACAAGCTCCATCCTAGTGAACCAGATGAACCAAAAGAAGGAGAATGTCTCTTCCATTCACAGATGTGGGTAAAAGGCACCTCGTTGGAATTCATTGTGGATAGCAGTAGCTAGAAGAACCTCATCTCAGTAGAGGTTTTCAAGCAGTTGGCCCTGCCAACAACACAACACCCACAACCTTACACCATTGGATGGCTCCACCAAGGAAGTGATCTCCACATCAGCCAATAGTGTCGACTATCGTACCAAATCAAGCCCTTCAAATATGAGGTATTGTGTGATGTTTCTCCTCTCGAAGTTTTCTATATTATTTTGGGCCAACCTTATTTACGAAAACATCATGTTGGATATGAGTCTAGGCATCATAGTGCTATTATTACTTTGAATAGGAAATTGTATAGGATATGTGAGGCAGTCCCACCTAGTGTTATTTCCTTGATCTCTGCCAAGAAATGTAGGAAGGTCATCTCTCATATGGGGAATTTTTTCTTCTTTGTGATTCTCTCTCAGAATAAGAAAAAGATCACTGCCACATTATAACATACCCACTACCTAATCAAAATTTTCCGGTCCTCTGTCGGATTCGAACCCCTAAATAATCATGGAGGCCTAGCATAAGCTGGCTCTTTTCTCTCTCCTTCTCTATTTTCGTGTGGTCGTGGGTTATGTTCGCGGTTCAATTTGAATGCAAATCTTTTGTATTTCACGCTTCGGCGCTACATTAATGTCCAAACATTCGACTCTGAAACCATCGAACCCCGGTAGGGCTAGCGAATGACCAATGGGGATAAATTCCTATGCGGTCAGTGAATGGCCAATAGGAACAAACCTCAACAGGGGTAGAGAACAACCAATGAGAAATACTCGTTGCGCGGTTAGGTGGCATACAGGTAGCAACAGGGAAATGCGACACGGTGGTCATCATGACAGGGAGGGGCCCCACTTCACATGCCACACCATTTCGGACCCCCCCCCCTATTAAAGGCAGAATGGCAAGGGGGGTCTGGAATGCACCCTCACCCGTAGATCTGGGCGGGTGGACTCTGGCCATCCAGATCTGGTCGCCGCTTATCCGAAATCATAACCATGTCTTGGCTTAAGTTAACATCTTATTTCCACATCTAACAGTCATTACAGACCCTAAGATCCTTCGAAAGAATCTATTCCATCCATCGGGATTTATTGCCACATACATCCGGACTCTCGATCATGGAGCTCTTCAATCTTTGATGAGCTCTCTTCCGACCTTAGCCCCTCCGGGCTACGGCTTCTGGTCCATGTGACCACCTCTTGTATGGCCGTAGCCATATACTCCTATCAGGATTCCTCCTATCAGGGTTTTGACACTCATGATGTCCCAGCAACTTGGTTCACCGATCCCCGATTCCCGACATGCTCCTCTGTTGCCTTAGCCTCCTAGGCTAAGTCTTTAGTCCACATGACCAATGTCCTCATAACCACAACCTTACCTCTCGTCGGGGTTTCAGACTTCGTAGTTTCACAATGTATGGACTTCTCGTCCTTGCGATTCCCAATTCTTCGAATCCCGATTGGCTAACAGCTGGTTCCCACTTATCTGGGTTTCACGGTTCGCGATTCCAAAATGCATAAACACTTTTTCACCAGGATCCCCGATATCCTGATGACCCAAACACCGATCAACAAATTCCTGTCAGGCCTTTCCTCGAGGGCACTGATGATTGCCACGCGTCCTCCTCAATATGGATGGTTCTGATCTCTCCGAGATTTCGAGACTTGTGATATTCCCATTCTCACAGCCTCAGGAACTCTGATTTCTCGATGCCGAATATCCCGACTCTCTACGGATTTCGGACACCTGTCACCCTAAACGGATGGCTAAGATTTTGTCGGCATTTCGAGAATTGAAGTGTCTTGATTTTCTTGTCCTTGAGAAGCCCGATATGTCTATGGATGGACTCCCGATGGTAACTCTCAGACAACTCCGGTCCGATCCGATGACTGACGGGTAATTGGACCAAGATCTAACGGTCTAGATCTGTCCTTCCTGCGCATACTATAGAGACTAAACTCCAGGCATCTTAACCCGATCCAACGACCGATGGGATTCCTGAATGAGACCTAACGGCTCAGATTATCCCACCTTATACATTCTTCCACTACTTCGTAGATGTGAAAGTATCAACGGTCCAAATGTTCTCATGGACCTTGGGGAAAATACGATCCCGATTTCTTCGCTATTCATGAAGATAGGGGGAAAAGGGTAAGAGGTGTAACACTCTCACTACTTCCATCAATCTGATGTCGTGAATGACCATGGGTCTTTTGACAAGATCTCATCCATCGAATCGTTACTTATCCCTATGCTGCTACTTCGGAGTTTTAAGAGGGTCATTCATCCTCGTACAGGGTTATTAAGACTTGCGCGTTCAAGTCCTTTTTCTGGGTTCTTGGTGAACCTTTCTAAGGAGGGAAGGTCTCTGTGACGAGCTCTAGTCTGGGGCATCCCTGGAGATGGGTAAGGGAAATAAACTTCCCGAGAATGGGCTGGAAGCCTAACTTAGTTCAACCTAGACATAAATAGAATTACTTTATGAACGTACGTCATGCGTGGTTTCCTCTGTTATGAGCATATATCTATTCATTCTTATCAAACACTGCACATACATTCTTACACAGAAATCATTCACAATTTCACATTTCTATGAACATATATATATAGATATATCATTCTATGAATTTCAATATGCAATATGTAAAACACTTATCTGAAAATAACACCAGAAATGGGTGTGACTGCTGAGAGGGGTGCTCATTTCCACCCAATCGTAGGCGTAGCGACTCCCGATGGATGTACCACTAGCCACCCCTGAGCTGAGACCATGATGCTATTGAGACTGCGTCTCTCCATCTGCTAGTGACCAGGAGCGAAGGATTGCAATCCTCCCTCTCTGCTATCACTCACTCTGCATAATGATAGAGTTCCCCCTGCGTCCCCCTCTCAATCGTTTCTGCCATACGCTTTATCCTCTCGTGAGGTTGCATGTGGTATGATTACCCTCATGCTGATCAGGCCTGATGGCTCTACGGATGGGTGGTTCACCATCCCATCCCTCATCAATCCGCCCGCCTACCAGCCTGCAAGACATTAAATTTGGGGCCCAGCGAGCCACGTTTGGTTCTCCAAGCCAGTGGAGTCCAAATATGGTATTAATTATTGGTGGAAGTTAACACCACCTTTTCAGGTGCCTTCTGCCGCCATCGTGGTCTCTTTTCTGCACATCCCCTCTCAGCAGTCTTGAAATAAATTTCAAAATGTCATTCACATTCATTGACCTTTTCCTCAAGTTCCCTTTTACATCACATATTCATATTTATGAGTTTGCCATAGTTCTTGGCTAGTCTAGTTATATTTACAAGCTGGGGGAAACAGGGTGTTACAATTCCCTCCCCCTTAAAAGGAACATTGTCCTCGATGTTCTTAGCTACTAACATGAATTGTATGTACAGAGGTAAACACAATTGGATATGCATGTCTCATGGCATCCTCCATTTCCCATGTAGTCTCATCTGGATCAAAATGTTTCCACTGCACCTTGACCTCTGTAATGGTTCTGTTTCGAAGAGGGGTTTCCTTTCTGTCTAATATACATTAGGGTTCTGGTAGAAATTCTCCCTCCGGTTCCACCTGGATCATAGACCAGTCAATTATATGATTATCATCATGTACATATTTCTTCAATAATGAAACATGGAAAACATTATGTGATTTTACTGTGGAAGGAAGTGCTAGCTGATAAGCTACAGGTCCAACTCTATCTAGAAATTCAAAGGGTCCACAATGTCGGGGTGCTAATTTGGCACAGGCTTCCATTTTGAGGGAACTCCTTCTGGGCTTAATTCTGAGATATACCTTGTCTCCCACTTTGAACTCTCTTGGAGTTCTCTTTTGATCAACATAACTTTTCTGTCGGTTCTGAGCGACCTTCAGATTTTGTTTTATCTGAGTCACTTGTTGTTCCATCTCTTTCAACATATTGGTTCCAATAGAAATCCTATTTATAGGGTTACTCCAGCTAACTGGAGTATTACATAGCCTACCATAGAGGACCTCGAAGGGGCTCATCTTTAAGGATGCTTGGTAGCCGTTGTTGTAGGCAAATTCTACCAATGGCAGGTAGTCTTCCCATTTCCTAGGTTGATGCATCACATGCATCCTTAATATATCTTCTAATATTTGATTCACTCTTTCTATCTGTCCATCGGTTTGGGGGTGATAGGCGGTGCTAAACAACAATTTAGTCTCTAATCCCACCATCAGTGATTTCCAGAAATTGGAAGTAAATTTGGTGTCTCTGTCAGATATTATCTCCCTCGGCATGCCGTGCAGTCAGAACACCTCTTTCATGAATACCTGGGCAATATCTATCGCCTTGCAGATTGATTTGACGGGAATGAAATGAGAATACTTGCTCAGTTTATCCACCACTACCATAATGGCATCATTCTGTTTGGTTGAAGTTGGTA